>OY744530.1:108689560-108714560 GCA_963556195.1 Sepiola atlantica | reverse complement strand
TAGCTGCGACTGAGGAATAAATTGGGTGGTGCCAACGCGTCATAGCTGTGATCCATATATAATAATTGAAGATGACGCAATAATAATTCTATAAATAAAGATGACGCAACACCTGAAAACAGTATAAAAAGGATGCCACCGACACGTAGGTGCTGAAAATATCGCAGTCGCGAGTGGACAGTACTAAAAACATCGTTTTAATCCGACTGTAAGTAAATGAAATAATCTCAATAGTAATCTAACTTTCAAGCAGAATTCCTGTTCCTTAAACACTGAAAACAATAATTAAATTTCCGGCATCAACGCTGTCTTTTCTCTCTGATCTCACAGAAACACAACTCCTGCTTTTCGATACGTACTGTAAATTAGTTATTCACGTATGCAAATCAGTCCTAACTATAAAGATTTACGATTGTTTAATAGAAGCCTTTCCTTTCTCCTCTAATGTGTTATATATCTACCTATCTAAGTCTGTATATCTATCTTTCTGAGTCTCTCTCTCTCTCTCTCTTTCTCTCTCTCCCCCACTCTCTCTCTCTCTATATATATATATATTTTTTTTTTCTCAGTCTATCTTCGTATCTATCTTTCTATCTTTCTCTATCTATCAATCTATATTTCTCCCCTTATCTATCTATCTATCTTACTCTATTTATCTACCTTCTTCAGTCTATATATATATATATATATATATATATATATATATATATATATATATATATTTATTTATTTATTTCGCAGTCTAGCTATCATTCAAGGGTTTGTTTCTATCTATCTATCTATCTATCTAGGGTTTATGCAACATGCAAAATATTTAATTCCATTTTCAGCTTATAAGTTTTCGTTTTTTATTGTCACAATCGAACTATATCATGCGCATCTATATGCTATTTCGATACAATCTATACCGTATGTTATACGTACGATGTATTTTCAGCTTTAGCCTTTTAAGATAAAGTGGACAAATATACATTTTATTTCCCCACAGTTATACCACGAACGAACACTTACTTTACTATTATTAGGATTAGTAGAAATTTCTTGCGTCGTTTTTAAATATGAATTTATTTTGCATATATTCATTTGAAAACCACATCTATTTCTCCAAAATTTAACGCATCCTCGTGAACAACCGTCAGCCAATCAACTGCAGGTATTAAGGTTTGGTCAAATAACGCTCTTAAGGCATTGAGTCGATAGATTCGTCACGAGATTTCCATTTACATTCAAATGGACCACACTTATAAACTGCTGCATTAATAGGTACTGACCAGAGATATATAGGGCAACATCTGGAGTCTTGGTGGGATGCGGCAGAACTTCCACTCAGTCAATTCTGACAATTGTGTTGCCAAATCTACTGGCGGTATATACGAAATGAATAATTCTAGCATAGCGAAAGAAACATTTTCAGAAGCTATTAACAACTTATTTTCTCATAGACTGTCACGCATATCTACTGGCACAATCACATTAATTCTTAGAACAAAACCGGTTATTATGAAACTGATAACAAAGGCATGAGTCTTCCTATAATGAGTTAGATAAAGTTCCACACAGTCAAAGAAAAAGATTGCTTTCAATCATGTTTCAGAAAAGGAAATATCATTTTTGACTTTGTAAACAAACACACGGATCATATAATCGGCGTCAAGTGAAGTGAATTACAAATAAATAACCGATAAAAACAAAGAAAACATTTATTAACACCCTAACCCTAACCCTAACCCTAACCCTATCTAAATGTGGCGAAATAGTATTCCCTAGTCACGTAGATGAGAATGCATTTGCATACATTTGCGTTATTTATACAATCTTATACAAACATCGTTAAGTTAAAATATAAGTGTAATGAAAAGTCAGGTTTATATTCTAAATACCATGTTTTGATTTTATTATTTTATTTTTTATTTTTTCACATTTCTGTGAGATATATTTTTCACGGTCCGTTTCATTTGTCTGGTGCCAAACCACATGTTTATGTTAATAGCGTCTCTGCAACATTACAAAATCGTCATAAAAAATATATATATAGAAATAAATATATATATACATATATTATATATATATATATATATATATATATATATATATATATATATATATGTATAAAAATACAACTTTTTTTGTATGATGCACACGTTTTTAATTCACGATGGTTTCTTCTGCTATAAATTATATAAACAAAGAAAGTTCATAATGCACATTTATTATATCATACCTACGGCAGAATAGCACTGTGAAATATATAGTAAAAACATATAGTAGTCAAAAGAATTCATCGTCAATTTTCTTTCAATATATTTTGTTACAATAAATACATACATACACACACATTTATATATATATATATGTATATATATGTATGTAGATATATATGTATATATATATGTATATATATATATATATATATATATATATATATATATATATATATATATATATATATATATATATATTGGCTCGTCACGATGCCCTATTTATTTGAAACTTCCATGGTTAGGTTCTGACAGCTTTGACATTGTCAAAAGGAATTTCTTCTTCTACTCAACGTTATTTTCCAGCAACCATTCTGAGAGTAGTTTACACGCATCGAACCTTTTTATCTTCTTTTCGTAAGGAGGTTTTGCCAGCCATTCAAAATAATGCTGTTGTTTATAAAGTCATATGTCAGTGTGGAGCTGCCTACGTTGGCAAGACATCCCATAGATTAGAAATTAGAATATCCCAACACATACCACGTGATATTCGTTTACACAAGATTTCGAGATCATCCGGGAACTTTCAAGCAGTTTCAAGCACAGGTATAAGCCATCTGTAATCACCTGGTTAATACAAATAGTTGTTCTGACAAGCATTCCGATGGGTGGTTTTCTGTTTTACACAGTGCAAGGTCGAACTACCATCTCAATATTATTGAGGCGTTAGTTATTAACCATTCTCGACCTAGCCTGTGTAGACAAAAGTTTTTCAAGCATAAGTTGGAGGTCTTCAATGAAAAGCCACCTTAACGTTGAGAGATTTACGTTTTTTTTTCTCAATCGTATTCTTAAACAATTTTCGCCTCATATCTCATTCGATTTTCTTAGTTTTTAATTTAGCATTCTGACGGTAGCTCTTAGAGGGTCAAACGATAAAGCCTTAAGAGACATTTCACCTTTTATTTTCTTTCCCCCGGCCGTTGCATTGATTAAAAAATGTTTCCTCTGAAATTTATCCTACGATTTTTGATGTAATTACTGGTACTAGTTTGTATAAAAGTAACTGTATTTGCACACCTGTTCAGCTCACCTGCAATACAAGGAGTTAACGATGTTGTGTTGCGAGATCCAGGATTGCACGTTCGCACCGGTTGCTAGGTAGGGCATTTGTGTGAATCTATACTGATGAGTCTTTCAAAGACGAAACAAGCTTGACTGCATATATATATATATAATAGTTAATTATATATATATATATGTAAATATGAAGAGTCCGAATGCAAAAAGCGATAAATCCAATTTGTCTAAATTGAGATACAAATACATTTAATCTAGACATCGCCTAAAATCTTATTTTCATTAAAAGTCAAAGCAAATTAGGCTGGTATCATATTAGGTAAACCATACTTTTGAGATGTAATCCAGTGTCAAGGTACAACAGTTTTTGTAGTAATAGCTTCGTAATTTTCAAAATGGCGTTTATAAATATATATAAAAGTAAATTTCGTGTACAACAGAATCGTAGGATCAATTTTAGAGGAAGCATTATTTTAATCAATGAAACAGACGAGTGGGGGGAAAAAGGAAAATTGTTAAAATTACCTTAAGGCCTTATCGTCTGACCCTCTTAGAGGAAACGTCAGAATGGTAAATTAAAAACTAAAAGTCGAATGAGATATGAGGGGAAAAACTTATTTCAGAATGGAAAGATGAGAGTAATCCGACGTAATGGGAAATGAAAAAAGAAAAAACAAGATATTTTTATATATATATTCATTAACATTTCTTCTTTATTGTAAGACTTCCTCAGGATGATAATTTGAAGAAAAATGTCATGTAAGTACATCGAAATATTGGGTTGAAATAGTGGGTTGATGAGAAAAAAGTAGTAGCCGTGGCTACTATGAGCGCTGGACCAAAGATACTGAGTTCCCCCTTCCCTCCTCTTTCCCTATCCCCATAAAATCCATGCTACACCTCCCCACAACAAAAACCTCAGCACCCCCTCCCTTCTCTCGCACCCTAAGACAAATCACTAACACGCCCACCTCTCCCCTTTTTCACTCACAGCTGTCCACATTCATTTCACTCTCTGCCACTGACTGCCTTTGGCCAATCGCTCTTAGTAGCCACGACTACTACTTTTTCTCATCAATCCATCATGTCAACCCAATATTTCGATGTACTTGCATGACATTTTTCTTAAAATTATAATCCCGAGGAAGTCTTACCAATAAAGACGAAACGTTGATGAATATATAAAAAAATATCTCTTTGTTTTTATTTTTTCATTTCCCATATATATATATATATATATATATATATATATATATATATATATATATATATATTAAAGCAATAGAATATAGACGTATGTGACATTTTTTTTTGGGGGGGGGGGTTGAATGAAATTGAAAAGTGTAAAAATGAGAGGAAAACAAACAATACATAAATATACTAAGCCGGCTTTCCTCCACATTCATCAGAGTAAATACGTGGAATTAATTCAAGCATTACGACTAAAAACTTAAAAGACCAGTGACAAGTTTAGGAAAAACAAATTGAGGGAGGTGGCACAAGTGGATCACTTATATTTTCAATTTTATAATACAAACCCAGCAATGCTTTTAAATAAACGACCCATTTATATATATATATATATATATATATATATATATATATATATATATATATATATATATATATATATATATATATATATATATATATATATATTGATAGAGAGAGAGAGAGAGAGAGAGAGATAGAGATAGAGATATAGAGATATAGAGATATAGATATATATAGCATAATATAAAATGAACTAATAAAATAAGGTGCCAATCAAATTTTATTAGAATTAAAAATTCAGGCTTTTCCCGACTGGATAACATTTTCGGTTTTTCAGTTCTTTCAATTTTTTCGCTTTTGGACTATCACTCACTACCTGGATCAATCTTCAATCAACCTCTTGGATATCTTTCCTGAATTTGTTTTAAATTGTATGACTTTGATGGATTTTGTAACTTTAACAAATAAGTATGTTTTTGGCTTGATATATTTGATGTGTTATGTACTTTTATGTATTTTTGTATATATTTTTATATATTTTCAAAGTGTAATTTTATCAGCTGCAGTAACGTCACTGCGGTAATGGTCCTCTTAGGCATGGACGGCGTCACCGGGGGGGGGGCAGGGGGGCTCAAGCCCCCCCCCCCCCACACACACACTTTTTACTTGGCCCCCTCACTTTACGGTCATCAATAATGAAGTGATATATGCATGTGTTTAACCGGGGCCCCACTTTTTAGGAGAGCCTCCTCACTTTTATAAATGTCCCGCCGGTCCTGCCTGAGGAGACGAATTATCTTTGAAAACTCATGAGTTAAGAACGTTGAGATACTTTGCCTGAATTTTGAATTCTAATAAAATTTGATTCGCACCTTATTTTATCATTTCATTTCATAGTATGCTATTAATGCTTTATCCAGTATATTGAGCTTCAGTCTTTATCCGGATGTTTCACTAATTAAAAGATATTAGTTGCCTCTTATATCTTTTGTTGGATTAACTTCATATATATATATATATATATATATATATATATATATATATATATATATATATATATATTCATTAAAGTAAATACTAAATTAGTTTACCTACATACGCCGGTGTTTCAAGCTTGCGCTGCCATCAGTGTACGAGATGATAATTTCAGACGCACGCAGTTACAAAATCACCTAGACAAGCAAGCAAAAGAAAAGGAAGAAAGTCCTATTCATGCTTAAGCACAAACAGTAAACAACCAAGAATGTTCCACGAACGTTTCGGAACATGCTCTTTTTTACACACCCCGATGAATGAGTAAATCAAAAAGTAGATAAATTAGAATATTTATTAATTTATCAAGTTTCAAACAAGAAATATAAACAAATATTTTCCTTAATCAATGTTTAAAAAAAATTTGTTTTCATCAGTAGAAAAATCAGCATATATATATATATATATATATATATATATATATATATATATATATATATATATATATCATTAGTAAAAAAATATATCAATAGTATAGTACATGAACAAGATATGAAGAGTTTGAATGCACAACGCGATTAATCCAATTTGTTTAAATTAAGACCTTAATCAATAAAAGAACGAATATATAAAATATAGACTTCGAATATAAACTTATTTTAATTAAAAGTAAACAATAATTATTCTAGTATCATATTATGTAAAACATAATTTAAGTAGGTTGTCGAGTGTTGAAATGTAACACTTTTTATAATGCTAGCTTCGTAATGTTTTTTAATGGCGCTGATCGCGTTTTGCATTGGAACTATTCTTATATATACTATACGATATGTATATATACATATATATATATACACACCCACACACACACACACACACACACACACACACACATATATATATATATATATATATATATATATATTAATTTCATGCATACATAAAAAAGTAACCCATGGACAATTGAAATATTAGTAAGCAAACAAACAATGAACGCTGCAATCGCCAATAAAACAATTAAATAAAATACATTACATTTTGAGGTAATAAAAACCGTACTTATTTCCAGGTAAGGATTTATATAGTATGGGTAAAATTCTAGACTAGTGAAATCAACATCGAAGGTTCGATCCTTGTCTAAGTTAGTTATGCTTATGACGGCTGTGAGCCAGACATACGTGTCCATGGATTTCTATTGTGTGTGTATAAAATTATTAAAACTATTTTATTAACGAAAAATAAGTCTTATACATTTAAGAGCTATTGATAATGGAATGTTTTTCATCTTAATCACTTAGGAAGCGAAACAATCGAAATAGTAGTAGGAAAAAAAAACGAACCCCCAATGAACAATAAATAAAACAATTACATAAAAATACATTGTATATATATATATATATATATATATATATATATATATATATATATATATATATACATACAATGTGAAAATATGCTAATGGCTAGTAAGTGGAACTGATAGCGGAGCACTTTCTTGAGCGAAACACAAACGTGTTTGTGTAGAATATTTTTCTGCATTTTCGTAATACAACTAAGCTTTACTCAACTATTAAGAACCTGTTACTTCAATACCGAAAATATGTATACATAACTTGTATTCATATGCAAGTAGTATGCATATCTATATATACAGTTGTAATTCGCGCCTGTTTGTTTGTTCACGAACTAATCTAAGGCTTTTGGAGATCCACCCCGATATCTATATTCTGAAACTATATTACGATATGTATTTGAATTATTTTATTTCACTCTGATAAAAGTGCGGGTGCGGTTCGTGCTTACCGCTCATCTAAAAAATACAACGTTTTACTGGATTTTATTTTACTTATAGTTTACTTATATCTGGAAATAAACAAATCAGATATATAAATTTTAATAAATCATATTGCACATTGGTTACTCATTGATTCTCCGGAAACGCCGTTTTTTTCCTGAGATGGAAAGACTGTTCTTTGCCTTTTGGCTAAGATCAAAGTGTAGTATCTGTTCCGATGGATACTGCACCCCATAGACTGGTATTGTCTTGGCCTTCGGGTCTTGATTTACGCCGGTCTATGGGTCTGTCCTGTGCAGTTCTAGGAGGTCCACTCTCCCAGGCTTCGCCTCCCCTCTTTTGGGGAGGAGTAAGTTTATTGCTTACTGCCTGAGGCGCCCCTACCGGGGAATGCCGACGGAGCTGCCCAGGCAATTTTTAAACCCCACTTTCCCGACCCGACCTTGGGTCACATCTTACTTGTGGGAGTAAGATAAAAACTGGCCTTGTGCCTAACTCCTGGAGAGGAGTAAATCAATACTCTTACTTTACGTACAGCTCCCTTACACAATTTTAGCCGAGTACATATCCCCCCTCCAAATTAAATGTTTTAAGACAGTCAGTATATAGTCCACGTCTAAACCTGAATGCATGTCGTGACCTAGTGTTTAAAGTTGTTTACAACGAGTTGATGCCACACGGACATTGTGATTGCACTTACAGTATTGATCGTGTAACGATGAAACTTTTATGTTTACACACATCATCGTCTTGCAAAAAATCAATTTTAATCTGAACTCAGCTAAAATGTTTACGTCGATTTTGCAATTTAATTACGCCCAATGGCAACAGAAAACTTATACATCGTAGAAACTGTCACACAAAAAAAATATTCGCTAAAGTACATGGTTACTAAAAGAAAATGTCAGCTGTGATAAATTTTACAGCTTTTGTGCAATCCAACCATATTTTGTCCACATAATCTTGTCCACCATATTTATATATTATGTACACATATTGTACACATAATATTGTCCACCATATTTTAATCATGAATGTCCAACATTACTTATGTTATTTACCGTTCAATGAATACGATGAGAAAAATTGTCATTACCTCGGACATCTTCCTCTCTTTACACTCCCCTGAGTTTGGCTGATGACCTTGTTCAGTTCAAGAATAGTATGGGATTATATTCATGGACATTATTTTTTTTAGATAACCCCACATATAAAAATCGTCGGTAAAGGGGTTTACGTACGGTAATTGTAAAGTGCATCTATATATTAGTGAACGTAAAAAGACGTAAGATTGTCGGGTAGGCATTAGTGAAACTTGGTAGACAAATAAACCATTGACTGAATTTTTTTAAATGGAAATAGCTCCAGACAAGGCATGAATCCACTTGATGTAAGAAGCTAACAAGAACGAAATATGATTATCGCAAAGACAGGAAATGCCTATTGGCCTTAGTCTTCAAAGTACTAAGTCTATTAGTAGGAGGACCACAGTTAGCAGGAAGAGTGTTCCACATTCTGGGGTTCTTCGAAATAAGCTACTGGAATTGGAAGCTGTAGTACAATGAGGTATTAAAACAGCGAATTGATGGAAACCACAAAAGCAACAAGTCAAATTAGATGGAACAACAGAAGCAGGGAATATATCACATAATTCTGAAGAACATGCCATAATAGTATTTATAGAAAAGACTGAGACTAGCAACATCGCGTTTGAGAGAGAGAATACAGGGTGCGGAAAATCAAATTACAGATACGTTTCTACACCTTATCAAGACCCCTCAAATGGGACAGAGATTCATCAGCCCAAATATGACAACAGTACTCCATTCATGGTCTGATTGTAAATGCGTAGAGATACATAATAGCCTAAGTGTGAGAAAGTGTTTGGAACGATAGAGAGAAACGACTTTACGAGAAGCAGAAAGAGCAATGGATCTAGCGCATGAACTTCCAGAAAGATTTGATGAGAGAGAAAGACCAAGAAGTTTCAGACTCAAGAGCAATTCATGAGAATATCAGGAAGATTTGTATTAAATATGGTAGAATTGCAGATCTGATTATAAACATTTTTAACGATTCCATGTATTGCATTAGGGGGGGGGGTCCCCGTAGGTACTTTGTGTTAGAGTATGTATATTTTCCTACTGGAACAAACAAAATCCAGAATAATGTATATTTATAAAATGTATTATATACAATCAAAATTTAAATAATAGATGTCAATATTATTTCTATTCATAATAGTGTTATTCGTATAAATTCTCATTGAAAAATATGAGCGTTGTTATTAATATGAGAATTAACAGTCATAAAAAATATCATTGTTAGAATTTGATTAAAACAACAGTTATCCAAATTCCAACGACCCTGATTCTTGACCCGATATAGTTTCATTTCATTTGTTAGGAGAAATCCGTCTAACATATAATAAAGCTATGATAAGTAGAGAAGATTTGAGTTTTGTATTTTTTTTTCTCCTAAACTATGTGCTCTTTAAAGAGTCGTACGTCTAGTCTACGCTAATATTAGATGGATTGATTTGGGAAAGAGATATTGAAGTGTTGTTTTATTGATTTCCTTGAACATTCATCCACGAAATCATATATCAAATGTACTAAAAAAAACAATTCGAAATTGATAATACTTGGGAATGAATTATTAAAATGATTTTTTTAAATCAAGATATTAATTAGCCGAATCATTTAGTTTTAAACTTCAACTTTGTTGCATGTATAAATTGCAAATCGCTGATAAAACTAACGGGCTTGGAATTCGGCACAAAATATTCAGTAGAGTACAACTGTATCGATTAAGCTAATCTGGAGGACCATTGTTTTTCATTTTGAAATGATTTCACACATCATCATGCTGATAACCTTTATACATATATGTATATATATATATATATATATATATATATATATATATATATATATATATATATATATGTATATATTAAGTGTCTATGTGTGGGGCGGTATCACATCTAAGATAAATAAACTAACCGCACATTTGAAATCATCACCTTCGATCCAATGTCCTTATCGATGCCATAAGTTATTAACTTCATTACTAAATGTAACAAACAAAGTCAGGAGAATAGAAGGTGGACTTTGTAACTCTCGCTTTCTGTGTGTTGTCGTGTGAGCGATGTTTTTAATAAAGGGAGAATTATTGCTGTTTTCTAGGTTGGAATCTACCCATCTATCTCAAATTGTTGTCTAGTTTTTGATCTTGAAGTAGTATTTTTGTTTGCTCTTTACACCAAGTATATTCATTTATTATCTAAATCGATTTCGATAAAGAAATGTTCTCTACTTTTTTAGCGTTTCATTTTTGCTGACAGAACAAACTACTCATAATGATCGTTTTACTTTTCAAGTCAACTCATTGGACGTATTTGGCATATCTTTTACTTTGAAGATAACACATGTATCCGTTTTTATGAAAATAAAATTAAAAATATTCGATAAATATTGACTAATATATTGTAATTTTAAGCAGTAATTTTTATGTCATGTTTTTATATCTGTGCGCAGAGGTAATAAAATCCTTACGCCGAACTCATTTGCGTAGTGTAAAAAGACTATATTTTCGTTTGAGAGTTGTCCGTCAGTTTTCAAAGTTCTTGCCAATTTGGGTTTGAATCTCACACTAGACACTTTTTTGTTTTTATTTACTCTAACGTTCTATTACTAATCATCAGACACCTGAATATTTTCTAAGCAAAAATGGATTTTAAATATTTAATAGACGGTCTTAACTTCACATCTTGATTAGAAAATTCAAGAAAAGTTGAGAAAGTCGGGACAGGCTGCTACTTCAGCTAGTTAAATATGTTTTACAAATTAAACTAATTTGATAAACTGCATATTGATTTTCGTTATTAAACTGTTTACTATATTGAATAAAATTTACTTTTAGCTTTATAAAATAACTTTATTACACACATCATTCTGGGGGGAGGGAGAAACCACATGTGTTACACTTACTAAATTTATAAAGAAGATTGCTGTTCCCACTATTAAATGTTATATATATATATATATATATATATATATATATATATATATTTATAATATGGTTATATATATATATAATATATATATATATATATATATATATATATATATATATATTATAATTTTCAAACTTTATTTTAAAAAGACTCATAAAAATCAGTGATTTTATGAGAATATTCAGCTTTCCTTTGTATCAATGTTTCTTATTTCTTCACGTTTTTTTAATTAAAATATAGATCTTTAAACCAACGAACTAAGATTTGGAGATCAATATTTTAATTTTATTTTGCAAATAAGTGAGGAGAAAGAAATAGGATACGAAAGAAAGCGGACTCATCCACTAGATAAACAAACAATAAAATGAATAAGTGTGTTAGATAGATAGATAGATAGATAGGGTACACGAATAGACAAAGTTAAGTAGATAGTTAGTGAGGGGAACCACTTGTGTTACGCTTATTAAGTTTATAAAGAAGAGTGCAGTTCCCACTATTAAATATTATATATATATATATATATATATATATATATATATATATATATATATATTACAGAAAAATTATAACGTCGTTCGCTTGATTGATGATTTTGTGTCACGCTTCGATGCAGAACTTAATACTTAAAACACTCTATATATTTTATCTTTTCTGAATGAATACTCTTTCTGTCACATGGGCGCTGTAATATCCGCTGCTTTTACGAAGGGTGGGTCCCGGATATATTGTTTCGAATAACCGGATGTATGGATCTCAGCCGGGACAGTCTTTGCCTTTCGCTTTCTTGCTTAAACTTTACCAACTCTGATGTTCCTTTTACCCTGTTCCTTAGTCGACAGCAAACAGATGGTGTGTTGGATGGTAAATTGAGCGCACGTCACCCGAAATTCGCCGGCAATCTGATACTCTTTCGCACATGAGATAAAACTTCTTTCTTTTACAACGCTTCTCCTTGTAGTCGCCTTCTGCGACAAGGTTCTGATTTCAAAACTTCATTCTGGAGTTTAAATTCCATCGGCCAGCAACAGGTAATAGATTACAGATTTTGGTAATTGAGTCTGTTAAGTAAGTGCGATAATAACACTGCAAACTGGGAGCTGGATAATAGTAGAGTGGACACACACATAATTGCAGCTGTTTAATAAGAGCATGTATTCTTAACATCCGACCATTTAATCTGCGCGTGTAACGATGAAAATTATATTTCAAACTTAAGCGTGACAAACAAAAGATTAGATTAAACCCATTATTGATACAAGGAATACTATGCTTCCCCCGATCGTATAAATGTTGCTATTATATATACTTTAAGTGTGTATTTTTCTAATGAATAATCAATAGTGACAATTTCTTGTGGACGTACACATAGGGCATACTCATGTTGGCATAAAGGCTCTCGTTCGGTCACATAATTAAGCAACGCTGAGCCTGGTCAGTACCAGAGGGGTGACCATTTGGCAATACAAGGCGCTGTATGTGGAAAGACAGCGACACTTCTCTGCGAGTAACTGCCTAAATAAATGTTGTCATCTCCCCTGACCAGGATATACTTACGAGTGGGGACCGCTTATAGAATTTAATATTCACGAGAAACTTCCTTCGAAGCACTAAGCCGGCTTAAACCGCTCGGCTGAATGCTGTACAAGTTGTTGACGTACACTGCCCCAAAGCAAAATAAAACAAGAGGGGGTATTGCCTAGGAAATTTGTCGCACGACAACAGAACAGATACTACATTACTCGCCCTTAAAGAAGGAGGTAATGCTTAAAAAGATTGTCTAATAACAAATGGGCACATACTAAACTACACCCTCAAAGGAGGGGCTTATAACTGGGGGAAGGTCTACTGACCACAGAACAAATACTACACTACCCACCCCTAAAAAGGTAGTTATTATTGGGAGAAAGGTATCATGACAACAGAACAAATGATACACTACGTCTAAAATAGGAGGTAATACCTAGAAGTATGGCTTCATGACGAACGAACATATATTACACTACCCCCCCAATAAATAAACGAGGAAATAATGCTTGGAAGAATGGTTTATTGACAACAGAAAAGATACTATACTACCCCCACCCTGGAATTGGGATTTGAAAGATAGTACAAGAGTAGATTAATAGAAGTAATAGTATCGTTTCGGCGTCAAACACAAATACCAAATCTCCATTAATAATAAATGTATGGACGCAGCTAACCATGTCTATTTTAAACGCGAGATTGTAAAACCGATAGAAATGCAATTTAAAACGAGAACATGACTTATCAACCGATCAAGTCTTAATGGAGATCTATGAGCGCATGGAAAAATAGAGAGAATTAAACTTAGGTTCTATATATCCGGGCGAAAAGAGGTTGAAACGATTTTCGTTATGAAAAGTTTGGAAATTATAGATCGCTATATAATTATAAAAGTCACATGGTATTGTAGAGAATGTTAGCTGCCTCTACCCGACGTTGTCCGGAATGCGGTAAAGTCATTTTAGTTTTGAATTATTTCGTTTGCACACGTTTTTATTCATTACAACTAAAATACTATTTCTTTTTCTGTATAAGTTTAAATTTTATACAGAAAAAAACGACATAACAGTGGTAAGTGATACTACTCTTAATATTCATCAATAACACATATAGTAATTCCCGTTGCTGATATTTATTATTCTATATGTTTCGATATTATCAGATGTCCAATCATGACTACATAATAGCGCCAAGAACATTTTACAACAATAACAACTGGAAATTCAATAATCAAGATAAAAGTGTTATGCCTCACCTTAAATTATATATAAGTCTAACTTTTTAAATCTCGTACGATAACTGTACATGTAACATAGTATTAGCCTACCAGATTTCTTTTCTTAAATTCAAATAAAAACCCATTTAGAATATTGTATTTAGTTTCTTGTGTAACCTAATATCCATTTAATTTTTACACCTTCTCTCTTTTAGTTGTTTCATTTTCATTCTAATTATCGTTGAGAAGTCGTCATATTCAACGATGATGTTCGATAAAGTACCGAGAATAACTTAGTCTTAGAGTAGGATTAATCAGGGCTGTTGACACTGGTGGCACTTAGTGCAATGAACGCGCTAAGGAGTGGGACAATGGAGTTCAGTGACCCGCATCATGCTAGTTGTCCCGTGCTGTCATTAGCAACGTCACTCAAATGAATTGTTTACTATTTAATATTCGTCTTTAATATTATAGGTTCATAGATATAGAAGCTGTGTACGGATTTGCACTATATCTACGGATACGAAACAATGCAAATAGTTATATTTAACTTATGAACCTGCCTAGTTGTGTCAGATCAGCAGATTAATTGATTCATTTCGTATGAATCGGATGGTGCTATCGTTGGCATTGGTGAACCGGGTATCTTTCTAGAAAGTCATCGGAGGGGGGACCACTTGATAGTTGCCAACATCCTAAGTGAATAGGTGTATGTGGAACGAACTGGATTCGAACTTAGCACACCCAGATTGTCAGTCCGCTTTGTCAGTCCGCTTTGAACCTCATGGTCACCTCCCAGATAAGCAGATAACAGAATTGTTTAGCATGAATAGGTATAAATTCAGTCATATAGTTACGTATATTGTAATAACTGCGAATAGATATCAAACTAGAAAGAAGACCTCGCATTTCCTGTGATTGAATGAGAAACACTAAGTTACTTTGCGACCAGCATATAACCCTATATTAAAATGTGTATTCATATTTCTTATATTGAATGGTATTCAATTTTTGAAGTTAGGGCCCCAACCATGTACTTAGCATTGTTTGGGAGGTGTGAGTTCAAAGACACTATTTTTGGTAAATTTATAGTTTCTCAAAAATCAATTAAACCCATGAGCACTACTGCTCCAATCCATAAACTCTTCATTAACAAGTAAACGAAATTGCTTCACAGGTCTTAAATGTATTCTGATGTTGATATGAAAAATTTGTAGATAAATAAGTATGAATCTTTCTTTTTTATTCTATGTAAAAGGATTCCGTTCATCTTAAATGTTCCTAGTTTCTGTTTTTCTTCTGTATTTAGATATCCTTATTCCCTTATCTATGTATCTCTTTATATATATATATATATATATATATATTGCACATATATAAATAAATATTAATTATTTATTACCTACAGACATCGATGTTTCATGCTTACGCAATCTTCAGTGCAGAAAGTTAATTTCTGACTGTCGGCGGGCGCGAACTCTGATCACAAATCGCTAATGATTCGCTGTCAAGAGCGTTTCCCGTTGGCCACCACAAATATGCTCGGAATTAAGGAGGAATTTTACTTTGTAAATACCAAGTCGGCGGGGATTTTACCACGAGCAGCGAATAGTGATCTACAACAACAAACTGTGTTGAACTCTGCGCGACTTTCACTAAAATCTAACTCACATCTTTATCAGGCTGTTTGGGTCTATAATCTCCTTGATCTTGTTTCTCAAGGAAAATAGTGTAGGTTCAGGTATTATATCGCCGGACAGCGAGAGGGCCCTGGATACATCCTTTACAACAATGCGATGGCTAATTCCGACATTCCGCATGCATTGTAGACAATTTCAGTTTCACGGGTGTACCCATCAGTCCCAGCGATGTGCAGGTGTTCTGTAAAATGAATGTTGTGTCCGATTGGGAGTCCAGAATGGCGTACACAAGCCGTTCAGAATTTGGCTCATCCGCATGCGATACATACACGTTAAGAATCATAGAAGTTTTTCTAGATGATCCAGTATTAACAGGGTTGTTCCGGATGTACTGTCCACTGGCCTCGATCTGCTTTCCATCTCCCCATTTTTTCTTTAGTGTAATCTGGTATCGCCATGCAAGGATGTAGGATGCAACCTAGAGCAGATATCACACTTCCTTTTTTGTCTGCATTTACGAGCGACATGTCCACCACGCAGACACGAAAAACAAAGTCCCTTCTCTCTGATATATTGTTTTCTATCCGCGAGAATTTTGGTCTTGAAGGCAACACAACGGTCTAAATTGTGACTTCTTTGGCAAAGCATACAGCCTTCATTTCTGTTGGAGGAGTCTCTTCTTTGGGTCTCGTTGATTGTCGCAAGGGTTCGACTCTCTCGACTGTATGGTAGGGGTTTTCCATTATTAAAAACGGGGTTGTCCCTCATCGGCTGGTCATATTTTACTGATTGAAATGAGGTAACTGGGTCTATGGCTATCCGGGCTTGCTTGTTGATGAAGTCTGCAAACTCCCCGAAGGAGGAAAATTCACCCTTATCTTCTCTCCGCTGTGCCACGACACCAGCTCATCTTGTTATAACCCAATCCGGTAATTTTCGGAGCATCTTCCGATTTTTGCGTTCATCATTTAGAACCTGGAGACTTCATATGCTCTTCATCGCAGTGTTGCACTGCCTCAATACATCTGCATACTTCTGTAGGGCTGCTCCATCTCTGGGGTTGATCCGTTGCCAGTTCTCAAGTCTCTCTGAAGGTATCAGCTATCACAAACGGATTTTCATACCCTTCCTCGAGCAAACCTTTGGCTTCATCAAAGGCATCTTCAGGTGGAAGAAGGAAGTAGCTCTCCACTGTGTCTCTAACTTAGCCACCTATGTATTTCTTTAAGTAGTGTAGCCTTTCTGCTGCTGGAATCCTCCGGTGTTCTATCAGGGTCTGGAATGCCGTCTTCCAACTTGGATACCTCAGTGGATCCCCGTAGAATATGGTAGGCTCAGGTGGAGGTAGCCGACTGAGGTTAACTTGTTCAGCCAGAGATTTCACAAGCCTCTGACGCGTCTTCACCGGCCCGTTCTGTTTGCTGTGAATAATATTCACTGGGAATGGCATGACCACCCATCGGAAGTGGAGTCTGACAATGAACAGTTGTCAATTGATTGACATATTCGTTGCTGGCTGTCGGTATGGACTGCTCTAGCTGCTGCGGAACCAAATGGGGTGTATTCGGGTTCAGGGGAATTTGACAGGCTTTTCCTTTGAGTATCGACTCTTCGAATACGGGGTTAGACCCAGTCAAAGATGGTCCAGCGGCACCCAACACCGGTTCACTAGTGGCCGCCTTAGCCATTAAAAAGTTCTCCACTTTGCGGTCAGTATTGACCTCAGATGCTGGGCGACCCTTTTCCTCTGCAGAATCCCGTGCAGTCTCCAGAACCTCCAGCTTGGCTTGGGCTATGTGCAGCTCCATCTCGGTCCTCACCCTGTCCAACTCAGCTCTTTGCTTGGCTTCCCTCTTCATATACTGCAACTTCGCCTTGAGGGCAGCCACTTCCACCAAAGTCTCTGTGAGTTTTCTCGACATGTGGGACCCACGAGAGGTTCTTGAATATCGGGAAGAGCGACTTCTAGCAGTCCTGCTGGAATATGTGGACGCAGAGTCGTCACACACTGTGGGTACGTTGCTCTCTGACATGTTTTAAATTAAGTAGAGATAAACTCTCAAGCGCAACGAGTTATGTTCAAGGCAAGCGACGAGAATTTCCACATAGGCAAAAACATGTAAAGTTGCAGAGTGCAGAAAGGAGAACAATTCCATGAAATTAAACATGGTTAAGCAAAGAAAAATGAAAAATAAAATAAAAACATGAAAAATAAAATGACAATACATGGAAAGTGCGGTCAACAATAAAAAAAAGCACGTGGTTCCTAGCACGGAAAACATAAGATAAGTTCTTGCAAAGTATATAAACATACTTCGAAATGCTCAAAAGAGGGGGTACGGAAATAAGTCGCTCTTGAAATAAAACTTTAAAAAATGCTGTGCGCGCAGATAATTTCGTGCGTGCGAAGTTTTTTTTTTTTAAGAGTTCGTTTTCTCTTCAAAAAGTTCGTCAAAATATTTGTTTTCAATCAAAAAGTTCGTTACATAATTTTTACAAATAACGCAGCAAATTAAAAATAATAAATGTCCTTTTTTAAAAACAAAAATAAGCGAAGAGAAAGTTCGTTTCGCAAGATAGGATAACACAGTTTCGCAGGTTTTGTTATTTCGTAAATATTAAACTTTGCTATCCAACGTTTTAAGTGTCCTTTTCAAATAAGTCAACAGAGTTCGTTTCGCAAATTCGTTGGGCTGCCGTTCGTAGTAGTGCAACAAGCTTCGCAGGTTTTTGTTGTTTTTAGAGTTTCTTACTCCAAAAAGTCGCAAAACAAAAACACGTAATATTTTACCTTGTTGTACACGCAAATAGAGTTTACTGTAACAGCAGGCAAGTGGAAGCAAACATCTCGGACACGAATTCTACGTGTTGAAATGTATTTATTGGCGCGCACGTGGCTACGCTGAGTTTGACTTATTTTCACCTTCGTAAAACTCTATTGTTTTTCAAGCTTAAATGCCCCAGAGCCAACGTCTATAACAAGCGGGTTGAACGTCCGCATTACATGCTGACCGATTTGAAAAGACCGCCTTGAGCAAGCCGCCGGTGTAAAGGCAGGAAGCTACCCCGAGCGCATGTCTTCCGGAAGAAGACGGTACAAAACAAAAATGTCCCCTTCATGAATCTTGACCGGCCAACGCGTGAAAAACGCTTACATTTACACACACATATAGATATATGATTATTTTAATTTAAACAGACATGTACCAAATCTGCGACACTGGCATGTCGATGTTATCGATCAACAGCTAATATAAACTGAAATCTCACCAGGGAGAGTTAGAATCCGATCTTAACCTTAGATCATATTTGGAAAGAATATCATCTAAGTTTAAGATCGGATTCTAACTCTGCCTGATGAGAGCTCAGTTTATAATAGCTGTTGATCGATAACATCGACATGCCAGTGTCGCGTATTTTGTACACGTCTGTGTAAATAAAAATAACCATATATAAAAACTCTATTTGATATTGAGCATTTTTTATAAACCCGGTTGAAATTGTTTGGATTACTACCCTCTGGATGTTTTACCTGGATTATTATTATTATTATTATTATTATTATTATTATTATTATTATTATTATTATTATTATATATATATATATATATATATATATATATATATATATATATATACATGGAGAGAGAGAGAGAGAAAAAGAGAGAGAGAGAGATGGGGACGGGGGAGGGGGTATAAGAAGGCTATGAAAATTCAAGAAATAGAAATATGTGAGTCTTTAGAAGAATGACAAAGACAGGATATTTGATTATAGTGTATCATACTTGATGAGTCAAACCTGGCCTTTTGGCTAAGATCAAAGTGTAGTATCTGTTCCGATGGATACTGCACGCCTGTCCTGTGCAGTTCTAGGAGGTCCACCCTCCCAGGCTTTGCCTCCCCTCTTTGGGGAGGAGTAAGTTTATTGCTTACTGTCTGAGGCGCCCCTACCGGGGAATGCCGATGGGGCTGCCCAGGCAATTTTTAAATGGCCAGAGTGCTCACCTCTCGAGCGCTGGCTTTTCAAACCCCACTTTCTCGACCCGATCTTGGGTCACATCTTACTTGTGGGAGTAAGATAAAACTGGCCTTGTGCCTAACTCCTGGGGAGGAGTAAATAAAACCTTCACCACAATGATCTAATGTTTGTGATTGTGTTCTATCATATATTTCGATGTAATGCCTCTTTATCAAAATAAAGTTATTTAAAATCTCTTCAAATCCGTGTTGACTGATAATACCGCAGTAAATATCCTGTGTCTTGCAACAAATAGAATAACATTTAATTAAAATATCTTATTTTATTTAAGTGATAAAATGGTTCTTGCAACATTTATTTGAATTATTTGTTTTTAGCCGGTGGGGAGTCATTTTTTATATTACCTATTAGATATTTGTTTATTAATTTTTAAGGGGCATGCGTATAATCGAAAATCATATACGAAGTCTGGTTTTCTTATCAACATCGGGATTATTTTTTATATTATTTAAAGTATTATTATTTAAATTGCTATATTCATTTATTTCAATTGGCCGTTTAGGTTGTTTTATTTTGTACCGCTGAAAGTGTCAACGTTAACCGCACCACATTAAACGAAATAAACTGTAAGTATATATATATATATATATATATATATATATATATATATATATATATGTATATATAAACTGTAAGTATATATATATATATATATATGTGTGTGTATATATATATATATATGTACATATATATATACATATATATATACATACATACACATATATATATATATTTTTTTTTTTTCCCCTTCTCATTCGTTTCCTCCAACTGAAATAAGTTTTATTTATTTATTTTTTCTCCCCCCTTCATTTCTCATTCGACTTTTAGTTTTTAATTTACCATTCTGACGTTTCCTCTCAGAGGGTCAGACGACAAGGCCTTAAGGTAATTTTAACAATTTTCCTTTTTTTTTCCCACTCGTCTGTTTCATTGATTTTAATAATGCTTCCTCTAAAATTAATCCTACCATTCTGTTGTACACGTAATTTACTTACACACATATATATATATATATATATATATATATATATATATATATATATATATATATATATATATATAATTAAAACACTTTAAACAATGACATAGCGAAAAAAAGACAACTCCTGAAGACGATGGCGATGGTCGAATTCTTCGATTCGTACAGCATACATTGTCACCGAAGCACAGAAAGTTGCTTGCCGAGTCGAGACGCTGATTAAAAAAAAATAGCAAAAACAGAAAATGATGTCGTGTTCAATCAGATATGTATTTATAACAACTTGTAGCTTATATATATATATATATATATATATATATATATATATATATATATATATATATATATATATATAAAATATATATATATGTATATATATATATATATGTATATATATATATATGTATATATATTCTAGTATAAAAATATGTAAGCTACACAGAATAAACCTGATCATTCACTGCCGGAATGAGACATTGGCGTTTCTAGGTAGCTTACTTGCCATATATGTATTCATACTACTCCTTAGCTGAACTCGCGTATTGAGCACGGGTGAGTTAAATATAGAAAACATATATAGTAATATATTATTTATCTTTATAATATTGTATGTGTATATACATAACATTATAAAATTATATATATACACACACACACACACACATATATATATATATATATATATATATATATATTAATATAAAATCTACGCACTTCAAAGAATGAGTGTAACGTTGTATATATATATATATATATATATATATATATATATATATATAGCATCATATGAAGTGAAATAATAAAATAAGGTGCGAATCAAATTTTATTAGAATTCAATGTTCAGAAAAAGTACCTTAACGTCTTTAACTCATGAGTTTTCAAAAAAAATTCTTCTCTTCAGAGGACCATTACCGCAATGACATTGCTGCAGGTAATAAAATTACGTTTGTAAATATATAGAAATATATATATAAAAATACATAAAAGTATATAAAACATCAAATATATCAACCCAAAACATACTTTTTTGTTAAAGCTATACAGTTCATCCAAGTCATAAAATTTAAAACATATTCAGGAAAGATATCAAGGAGGTTGTTTGAAAAGTCATCTAGGTGGTGAATGGTAGTCCAAAAACAAAAAGGTTATCCAGGCGGGAAATCTGTTTGTAATCGATGCAGTAAATGACAGTGAACAATGTATCCAAGGTGTATGCAAATTAATAAAACGATAGTAAAATAACAAATAATATGAAAACTTCAGAAAACTCACTTAGTGTTGAATATTATGATGCTCAAAATTCAGGGTTCTTATGAGCTGCTCGAAGTAGTGCAAGGCATAACTTCTTGGTTAGATGCAAGCTCCGCTAAATCCAATTCGAATAAAATTAAACTGACCTGATGTATCCGGCCATTATTTCTTCCGGGTCTGATAAAAGTATTCAAATGAATAAAATTACATTCGAAGGTAATCACTCTCCCGCAAGCCAAGTAAACAGCGTACTTAATCCAAAAAGAACATCTTCTCGATAAGAAAGCCACACGAAAGTCGTTGAATATCTACTTATTCAAACGACGTTTTCAGAACGGATGTTGAATGTCTACGTTAACAAGGACCAACGTCATCATATATTGACAGACATGTGAAATCAACTATATGCATACCGGATGTTACTTGTCTGGGTAAAATCTGTTATGTGTATAACTGAGATTATACGTCTGGGTAACAGAGACAGGATGTGTAAATTTAGGTCAAAGCCTCGAGACAGCTACCCACTCAAAATTGCTATTTGATCGTCTGCCTTAAGCATATAAACCAAATTCACATATCTAGCACTATATAATAATTTAGAATATTTATTAAATTAATAATAACGAAGTATTTAAAATATTTAGAATTTAATAATTAAAAAAATTAAAAATGTAAAAATGTAGACTTTTGCAACTTAAAAAAATTTAAAGAGATATTTAGGCATTTTCAATGTCTATACCTTTCAGGCAGAGAGGATTTAACAAACACATTTCCAAAACTGGACAATCCAGGTCCTAACACTCACTCAATCAGCTACGGTGAGTTTGGTGGTGGGCTTGATTATGTATACTTGAATTTCCTCTCATGGCGACATTTGGAAACTAATTCATTTCTAGAGTTGATTAAATTTAAACTTTTAGGTGCTGTGGAAGTCATCACGACCTCTGAGTTGCATATACCGCAATATCTAGATCCTGGATTATAAGAGTTTGATTTTTTTAGGATGGACCATTTTATACTGTGTGGAATATTTTTGGATCTTAAATTTGTAATTAAAGTAGTCAGTGATGTTTTGTTGTTGTCGACATCGTTATTGAGCGAGTAATTATGCATAGATGTGCGGGTTTTAATTAAATTTGATGTGGACCCAATATAAGTGTGTATATTAGGGTTTACTATTGTTTCTGGGCCATGTATATTCCTATTCACGGGTGTAATTCTGTTTACTGTATTTTCATGATATGGATTAGGTTGGTTAATCGATTGTATATTATTGTAGCGTTATCGTTAACTACCATTGGAAGATCATTTTCGACTTGCTGAGGTGGAAGATGGATAGTAGAATTATTAGGTATAGCATTATGGGACCAATTAGTCATAATGCCCAGTTGTGGAGTTTGATTAGGGGTTGCATTTATGTGATCTCTAGGGCTAATTGTAGAATTATTTAGTTCAGTTACAGTACAAGCATACACAATGTCAGTGTGTGCATCTATTATCCAATGGGCATTCACTGGTATGCCTGCAATTGCATGTATTTATGGGATTGGAACAACTATCATTGGATTGGATAGATTTCATTTTTTTGCTATTTGCTGAGATTATTGTTTGGGTTATGTTAGGCATAGTAGAGTAGGACATTTTGATTGAGTTCTTATTAAGTATGGAGCTATATTTATGTGGATATTTAAAGGAGTTTTCTAATATTTTAAAGAATTCCTTAGCAATATTGGTTTTAACGTTGTTATTAAAAGGTGGGTTAAACCAAATGTTGTTTTTCCTTCTAAGGCGTTTACGTTTGATTCGCACCTTATTTTATTCGTTTACTTTATATATTGCTATTAATGCTCTATCCAGTATATTAAGCTTCATTTTTATCCGGATGTTCACTAATTAAAGATATTAGTTGCCTCTGATATCCTTTGTTGGATTAACTTTATATATATATATATATATATATATATATATATATATATATATATATGTGTGTGTGTGTGGGGGGGGTGTATGTGTGGGTATGTGTTCTAATCGACCCTCTATCGAACAGTATCGTCGTGTATGACGACTTATAATCGATACTTTTAGGAAAACAGAAACATATTATATATATATATATATATATACATATATATACATATATATATATACTAGCAGACATATACTCCTTCTGGTCGCAGGTTTTTGTTTTACTATGGAGGATAATATGGTGAACATATATTATCTTCACTGCCCTTTAAAGGGGGATAGCATAAGGAACGAACACTACCGCCCCCAATGGGTGTAATATCTGGAAGAATTTCACCCTCTCATCAAAATAGGAGGAGAAAGTAATTCTAGGTAAGATGGTCTCATAACACAAAACAGATACTACACTACCAACCCTCATTAAAATAAAATGCTTTAATAGATTAAATAAGTGTTATTCTATTCATTAAACATGTTAAACCATTATGACATTATTTGGTATATTTCCTTGGGATTTAAGCTAGAATCAAAGTGTAGTATCTTCTCCCAAGCCAGCGATATTAGACGTTTTACTATCGATTAAACAATGGCGTATATATAAGAACATATGACAACTAAAATTAAAATTATATATTACAGAATTTTAATTGATTATGAAATAAATATGCAAATTAGGAATAATTAACTCTGTGTTTAATATCTATATACGATATTTACAAAACATCACGTTGCATCATTGAATTTAATAAGCATAGATGTTAATATTGTTAGGATGAGTGGGAGAAAATTCGTGTTATTAATTTACACACACACACATATATATATATAT
>OY744530.1:108664560-108684560 GCA_963556195.1 Sepiola atlantica | reverse complement strand
TATCTTAAGGACAGAATGCACGCAAGAAAACCCAGAAACATCACGGAACTCAAGGAAGCCATCAGGGAGGAGATGAGAGCCATTCCCAATTCAGTCTGTAAGAACGTCATGGACAACTTCGTTCTGCGCCTCAAGAAATGCACGGAGCTAAAAGGAGTCCATCTAGAACACATGCTGTAGAACGGAGAAAAAAAGCTCAATACCCTAGTGTTTTGATATGATGTGAATATAATAAACTAGTTATGCCCTAAAATTCATTTCATTCGGACGAAACACTAAGAAACGGGACGTAATTAGATTTGGGGCCCGTTTTTTTTTTTGGTCACCCTGTATATATATATATATATATATATATATATATATATATATGATTATTTTTATTTAAACAGACATGTACAAAATCTGCGACACTGGCATGTCGATGTTATCGATCGACAGCTGTTATAACCTGAGATCTCATCATGCAGAGTTAAAACCGATCTTAACCTTAGATCATATTTGGAAAGAATGAAAATAATCGGAGTTTAACTCTGTCTGATGAGATCCCAGTTAATAACAGTTGTTCATTGATAACATCGACATGCCAGTGTCGCAGATTTTGTACATGTCTGTGTAAATAAAAATAATCATATATTAAACCTGTATTTTATATTGAGAATTTTTTATAAACCCGGTTGAAATTCTTTGGATTACTATCCTGTGGATGTTTACCTGGATTATATATATATATATATATATATATATATATATATATATATATATATATATATATATATATATATGGGAAATGCAAAAGGAAAAACCATGAGATATTTTTTATATATTCATCAACGTTTCGTCTTTATTGTAAGACTTCTTCAGGATTATAATTTTTAGAAAAATGTCATGCAAGTACATCGAAATATTGGGTTGACATGATGGGTTGATGAGAAAAAGTAGTAGCCGTGGCTACTAAGAGCGCTGGACCAAGGCCCGGGCTGAGAGAAGTCAGTCGGTGGCAAAGAGTGGATGGCTGTGAATGTGGATGGCTGTGAGTGAAAAAAGGGAAGAGCTGGGAGTGTTAGTGAATTTTTGTGAGGGTGGGAGAGAGGGGAGGTTTTTGTCACACCTAACCACAACTAAATCTCCCCTCTCCCCCTCATCCATCTCACCCATTCGACCACATCTTTCACACTCTTACCCACCCACACCGTTTACTTTCAAATTATCTTCATTTCTTCAAATCTTTTTCTAAAACAACGATACCACCTACATACCAAAGACACAGAGTTCCCCCTTTCCCCCCTCTTTCCTCAGCTTCTCAAATTCCATGCTACACCTCACCACGACATTTAGATTTAATTAGGAAACCTATTGTTATTGGTCCTGATTTAATAAGAACCCTTCTCTGCCCCTTTTCATAACGCTTATATCACCATATTACTATTTTACTCCCTCTCCCCTCGTTTCGCCCCCTAGTATAGTCGGAAGAAGCTCACATTTAGGAAAACTCTCTGAATTATACATATAGTTAACATTTCATTATGGTCGGATATACGTATTTGTAGTTTCAGAGGGTTCTGCTCCGATAGCTTTCTTAAGGAGCACGTGGATACTCGAAATATAGTTGGGAACGTTGAGATTCAGGACCACTTCCATTGTCTTACCAGGTTAAATTCATACATATAATATAAATCTCATCAGACGAGAATATATTGGGCATGTTAAACGAGGTTCAGGTCCCATAACTTTTTTGGGAGATTCTGGAACAGCTCTCATTGTCTTCCCGAGAAAAGTGCATACACGTGATGCAAATTCTATTAAAGAAGATACTTTTTGAATTTTAAAGGGCGGGAAATATTGTATGAGATTACACTTTTAGCTATTATGTAGATTCTCTAACTTTTCTTTTCTATAGGGAACACACACATAATTGAAATTTGTATATATAGATATTTGACCTCTCCCTATACACACACTCAATTAGACTTTAACAATTACATGATTTTCTTATATAACAATCTATACTTAGATTTAAAAGAGCCAACTCCATACACATATTGTTCTTTTAAATCTTACTTAGTATACATTGTATATAACGAGAACCAGTAAGACTCTTTAAAGATGCATTTTACAAATTAAAAAAAAGAAATCCCATATTATATGGCAAATTAATCCGTATTTAAACGGCAGTTGGCTTACTGGATTGATCGTCACATGACAGTAAACGATATATCTATTATTATATTAATGTGAGATCATCGGCATTTGTTAACATGAGGCTTTTCCATACTTTAATCAAACAACATTCTTGCTAACATATATCTTGTTTCTAGAATTGAATTATGTTTGAAAATAAATCTGGTTTAATTGTGCTAATTTCCGGTATTTTACAAATAATTAAGCAAGTGATCCATTTCTCTCTCTCTCTCTCTCTCTCTCTCTCTCTCATTCAATGTTGATTTAACCACCTTGAAATATTTCGTAATTCTTCTGTAATAATTTATAGAGAAATAGGAACTATCATTTCTCACTTTTTCATCTCATTTACATCCGTGTGTCTGCACACGCCACCAACAAGTATGTAAGTTATATGGAAAAGTAATAAGTCTCTTTACATTTTGATAAGAATAATATAGAATGATAATACTTCTAAAAATCTAATACTACTACTAATAATGATAATAAAGTAACTGAGACAATTATTACACTGGTTTACAAAGAAATTGAGGCAATTATTACACTGGTTTACAAAGAAATTGAGACAATTATTACACTGGTTTACAAAGAAATTGAGACAATTATTACACTGGTTTACAAAGAAATTGAGACAATTATTAGACTGGTTTACAAAGAAATTGAGGCAATTATTACACTGGTTTACAAAGAAATTGAGACAATTATTACACTGGTTTACAAAGAAATTGAGGCAATTATTACACTGGTTTACAAAGAAATTGAGACAATTATTACACTGGTTTACAAAGAAATTGAGACAATTATTAGACTGGTTTACAAAGAAATTGAGACAATTATTAGACTGGTTTACAAAGAAATTGAGACAATTATTACACTGGTTTACAAAGAAATTGAGGCAATTATTACACTGGTTTACAAAGAAATTGAGACAATTATTAGACTGGTTTACAAAGAAATTGAGACACTTATTACACTGGTTTACAAAGAAATTGAGACAATTATTAGACTGGTTTACAAAGAAATTGAGGCAATTATTACACTGGTTTACAAAGAAATTGAGACAATTATTACACTGGTTTACAAAGAAATTGAGGCAATTATTACACTGGTTTACAAAGAAATTGAGGCAATTATTAAACTGGTTTACAAAGAAATTGAGACAATTATTACACTGGTTTACAAAGAAATTGAGACAATTATTACACTGGTTTACAAAGAAATTGAGGCAATTATTACACTTGTTTACAAAGAAATTGAGACAATTATTACACTGGTTTACAAAGAAATTGAGACAATTATTACACTGGTTTACAAAGAAATTGAGACAATTATTAGACTGGTTTACAAAGAAATTGAGGCAATTATTACACTGGTTTACAAAGAAATTGAGACAATTATTACACTGGTTTACAAAGAAATTGAGGCAATTATTACACTGGTTTACAAAGAAATTGAGACAATTATTACACTGGTTTACAAAGAAATTGAGACAATTATTAGACTGGTTTACAAAGAAATTGAGACAATTATTAGACTGGTTTACAAAGAAATTGAGACAATTATTACACTGGTTTACAAAGAAATTGAGGCAATTATTACACTGGTTTACAAAGAAATTGAGACAATTATTACACTGGTTTACAAAGAAATTGAGACACTTATTACACTGGTTTACAAAGAAATTGAGACAATTATTAGACTGGTTTACAAAGAAATTGAGGCAATTATTACACTGGTTTACAAAGAAATTGAGACAATTATTACACTGGTTTACAAAGAAATTGAGGCAATTATTACACTGGTTTACAAAGAAATTGAGGCAATTATTAAACTGGTTTACAAAGAAATTGAGACAATTATTACACTGGTTTACAAAGAAATTGAGACAATTATTACACTAGTTTACAAAGAAATTGAGGCAATTATTACACTGGTTTACAAAGAAATTGAGACAATTATTACACTTGTTTACAAAGAAATTGAGGCAATTATTACACTGGTTTACAAAGAAATTGAGACAATTATTACACTGGTTTACAAAGAAATTGAGACAATTATTACACTGGTTTACAAAGAAATTGAGACAATTATGAGACTGGTTTACAAAGAAATTGAGACAATTATTACACTGGTTTACAAAGAAATTGAGGCAATTATTACACTGGTTTACAAAGAAATTGAGGCAATTATTAGACTGGTTTACAAAGAAATTGAGACAATTATTACACTGGTTTACAAAGAAATTGAGACAATTATTACACTGGTTTACAAAGAAATTGAGACAATTATTACACTGGTTTACAAAGAAATTTAGACAATTATTACACTGGTTTACAAAGAAATTGAGACAATTATTACACTGGTTTACAAAGAAATTGAGACAATTATTACACTGGTTTACAAAGAAATTGAGACAATTATTACACTGGTTTACAAAGAAATTGAGGAAATTATTACACTGGTTTACAAAGAAATTGAGACAATTATTACACTGGTTTACAAAGAAATTGAGACAATTATTACACTGGTTTACAAAGAAATTGAGACAATTATTAGACTGGTTTACAAAGAAATTGAGACAATTATTACACTGGTTTACAAAGAAATTGAGACAATTATTACACTGGTTTACAAAGAAATTGAGGCAATTATTACACTGGTTTACAAAGAAATTGAGACAATTATTACACTGGTTTACAAAGAAATTGAGACAATTATTACACTGGTTTACAAAGAAATTGAGGCAATTATTACACTGGTTTACAAAGAAATTGAGACAATTATTACACTGGTTTACAAAGAAATTGAGGCAATTATTACACTGGTTTACAAAGAAATTGAGGCAATTATTACACTGGTTTACAAAGAAATTGAGACAATTATTACACTGGTTTACAAAGAAATTGAGACAATTATTAGACTGGTTTACAAAGAAATTGAGACAATTATTAGACTGGTTTACAAAGAAATTGAGACAATTATTACACTGGTTTACAAAGAAATTGAGACACTTATTACACTGGTTTACAAAGAAATTGAGACAATTATTAGACTGGTTTACAAAGAAATTGAGGCAATTATTACACTGGTTTACAAAGCAATTGAGACAATTATTACACTGGTTTACAAAGAAATTGAGGCAATTATTACACTGGTTTACAAAGAAATTGAGGCAATTATTAAACTGGTTTACAAAGAAATTGAGACAATTATTACACTGGTTTACAAAGAAATTGAGACAATTATTACACTGGTTTACAAAGAAATTGAGGCAATTATTACACTGGTTTACAAAGAAATTGAGACAATTATTACACTTGTTTACAAAGAAATTGAGGCAATTATTACACTGGTTTACAAAGAAATTGAGACAATTATTACACTGGTTTACAAAGAAATTGAGACAATTATTACACTGGTTTACAAAGAAATTGAGACAATTATGAGACTGGTTTACAAAGAAATTGAGACAATTATTACACTGGTTTACAAAGAAATTGAGGCAATTATTACACTGGTTTACAAAGAAATTGAGGCAATTATTACACTGGTTTACAAAGAAATTGAGACAATTATTACACTGGTTTACAAAGAAATTGAGACAATTATTACACTGGTTTACAAAGAAATTTAGACAATTATTACACTGGTTTACAAAGAAATTGAGACAATTATTACACTGGTTTACAAAGAAATTGAGACAATTATTAGACTGGTTTACAAAGAAATTGAGACAATTATTACACTGGTTTACAAAGAAATTGAGACAATTATTACACTGGTTTACAAAGAAATTGAGGAAATTATTACACTGGTTTACAAAGAAATTGAGACAATTATTACACTGGTTTACAAAGAAATTGAGACAATTATTACACTGGTTTACAAAGAAATTGAGACAATTATTAGACTGGTTTACAAAGAAATTGAGGCAATTATTACACTGGTTTACAAAGAAATTGAGACAATTATTACACTGGTTTACAAAGAAATTGAGGCAATTATTACACTGGTTTACAAAGAAATTGAGACAATTATTACACTGGTTTACAAAGAAATTGAGACAATTATTAGACTGGTTTACAAAGAAATTGAGACAATTATTAGACTGGTTTACAAAGAAATTGAGACAATTATTACACTGGTTTACAAAGAAATTGAGGCAATTATTACACTGGTTTACAAAGAAATTGAGACAATTATTAGACTGGTTTACAAAGAAATTGAGACACTTATTACACTGGTTTACAAAGAAATTGAGACAATTATTAGACTGGTTTACAAAGAAATTGAGGCAATTATTACACTGGTTTACAAAGAAATTGAGACAATTATTACACTGGTTTACAAAGAAATTGAGGCAATTATTACACTGGTTTACAAAGAAATTGAGGCAATTATTAAACTGGTTTACAAAGAAATTGAGACAATTATTACACTGGTTTACAAAGAAATTAAGACAATTATTACACTGGTTTACAAAGAAATTGAGGCAATTATTACACTTGTTTACAAAGAAATTGAGACAATTATTACACTGGTTTACAAAGAAATTGAGACAATTATTACACTGGTTTACAAAGAAATTGAGACAATTATTAGACTGGTTTACAAAGAAATTGAGGCAATTATTACACTGGTTTACAAAGAAATTGAGACAATTATTACACTGGTTTACAAAGAAATTGAGGCAATTATTACACTGGTTTACAAAGAAATTGAGACAATTATTACACTGGTTTACAAAGAAATTGAGACAATTATTAGACTGGTTTACAAAGAAATTGAGACAATTATTAGACTGGTTTACAAAGAAATTGAGACAATTATTACACTGGTTTACAAAGAAATTGAGGCAATTATTACACTGGTTTACAAAGAAATTGAGACAATTATTACACTGGTTTACAAAGAAATTGAGACACTTATTACACTGGTTTACAAAGAAATTGAGACAATTATTAGACTGGTTTACAAAGAAATTGAGGCAATTATTACACTGGTTTACAAAGAAATTGAGACAATTATTACACTGGTTTACAAAGAAATTGAGGCAATTATTACACTGGTTTACAAAGAAATTGAGGCAATTATTAAACTGGTTTACAAAGAAATTGAGACAATTATTACACTGGTTTACAAAGAAATTGAGACAATTATTACACTGGTTTACAAAGAAATTGAGGCAATTATTACACTGGTTTACAAAGAAATTGAGACAATTATTACACTTGTTTACAAAGAAATTGAGGCAATTATTACACTGGTTTACAAAGAAATTGAGACAATTATTACACTGGTTTACAAAGAAATTGAGACAATTATTACACTGGTTTACAAAGAAATTGAGACAATTATGAGACTGGTTTACAAAGAAATTGAGACAATTATTACACTGGTTTACAAAGAAATTGAGACAATTATTACACTGGTTTACAAAGAAATTGAGGCAATTATTACACTTGTTTACAAAGAAATTGAGACAATTATTACACTGGTTTACAAAGAAATTGAGACAATTATTACACTGGTTTACAAAGAAATTGAGACAATTATTAGACTGGTTTACAAAGAAATTGAGGCAATTATTACACTGGTTTACAAAGAAATTGAGACAATTATTACACTGGTTTACAAAGAAATTGAGGCAATTATTACACTGGTTTACAAAGAAATTGAGACAATTATTACACTGGTTTACAAAGAAATTGAGACAATTATTAGACTGGTTTACAAAGAAATTGAGACAATTATTAGACTGGTTTACAAAGAAATTGAGACAATTATTACACTGGTTTACAAAGAAATTGAGGCAATTATTACACTGGTTTACAAAGAAATTGAGACAATTATTACACTGGTTTACAAAGAAATTGAGACACTTATTACACTGGTTTACAAAGAAATTGAGACAATTATTAGACTGGTTTACAAAGAAATTGAGGCAATTATTACACTGGTTTACAAAGAAATTGAGACAATTATTACACTGGTTTACAAAGAAATTGAGGCAATTATTACACTGGTTTACAAAGAAATTGAGGCAATTATTAAACTGGTTTACAAAGAAATTGAGACAATTATTACACTGGTTTACAAAGAAATTGAGACAATTATTACACTGGTTTACAAAGAAATTGAGGCAATTATTACACTGGTTTACAAAGAAATTGAGACAATTATTACACTTGTTTACAAAGAAATTGAGGCAATTATTACACTGGTTTACAAAGAAATTGAGACAATTATTACACTGGTTTACAAAGAAATTGAGACAATTATTACACTGGTTTACAAAGAAATTGAGACAATTATGAGACTGGTTTACAAAGAAATTGAGACAATTATTACACTGGTTTACAAAGAAATTGAGGCAATTATTACACTGGTTTACAAAGAAATTGAGGCAATTATTAGACTGGTTTACAAAGAAATTGAGACAATTATTACACTGGTTTACAAAGAAATTGAGACAATTATTACACTGGTTTACAAAGAAATTTAGACAATTATTACACTGGTTTACAAAGAAATTGAGACAATTATTACACTGGTTTACAAAGAAATTGAGACAATTATTAGACTGGTTTACAAAGAAATTGAGACAATTATTACACTGGTTTACAAAGAAATTGAGACAATTATTACACTGGTTTACAAAGAAATTGAGGAAATTATTACACTGGTTTACAAAGAAATTGAGACAATTATTACACTGGTTTACAAAGAAATTGAGACAATTATTACACTGGTTTACAAAGAAATTGAGACAATTATTAGACTGGTTTACAAAGAAATTGAGACAATTATTACACTGGTTTACAAAGAAATTGAGACAATTATTACACTGGTTTACAAAGAAATTGAGGCAATTATTACACTGGTTTACAAAGAAATTGAGACAATTATTACACTGGTTTACAAAGAAATTGAGACAATTATTACACTGGTTTACAAAGAAATTGAGGCAATTATTACACTGGTTTACAAAGAAATTGAGACAATTATTACACTGGTTTACAAAGAAATTGAGGCAATTATTACACTGGTGTACAAAGAAATTGAGGCAATTATTACACTGGTTTACAAAGAAATTGAGACAATTATTACACTGGTTTACAAAGAAATTGAGACAATTATTAGACTGGTTTACAAAGAAATTGAGACAATTATTAGACTGGTTTACAAAGAAATTGAGACAATTATTACACTGGTTTACAAAGAAATTGAGGCAATTATTACACTGGTTTACAAAGAAATTGAGACAATTATTACACTGGTTTACAAAGAAATTGAGACACTTATTACACTGGTTTACAAAGAAATTGAGACAATTATTAGACTGGTTTACAAAGAAATTGAGGCAATTATTACACTGGTTTACAAAGCAATTGAGACAATTATTACACTGGTTTACAAAGAAATTGAGGCAATTATTACACTGGTTTACAAAGAAATTGAGGCAATTATTAAACTGGTTTACAAAGAAATTGAGACAATTATTACACTGGTTTACAAAGAAATTGAGACAATTATTACACTGGTTTACAAAGAAATTGAGGCAATTATTACACTGGTTTACAAAGAAATTGAGACAATTATTACACTTGTTTACAAAGAAATTGAGGCAATTATTACACTGGTTTACAAAGAAATTGAGACAATTATTACACTGGTTTACAAAGAAATTGAGACAATTATTACACTGGTTTACAAAGAAATTGAGACAATTATGAGACTGGTTTACAAAGAAATTGAGACAATTATTACACTGGTTTACAAAGAAATTGAGGCAATTATTACACTGGTTTACAAAGAAATTGAGGCAATTATTAGACTGGTTTACAAAGAAATTGAGACAATTATTACACTGGTTTACAAAGAAATTGAGACAATTATTACACTGGTTTACAAAGAAATTTAGACAATTATTACACTGGTTTACAAAGAAATTGAGACAATTATTACACTGGTTTACAAAGAAATTGAGACAATTATTAGACTGGTTTACAAAGAAATTGAGACAATTATTACACTGGTTTACAAAGAAATTGAGACAATTATTACACTGGTTTACAAAGAAATTGAGGAAATTATTACACTGGTTTACAAAGAAATTGAGACAATTATTACACTGGTTTACAAAGAAATTGAGACAATTATTACACTGGTTTACAAAGAAATTGAGACAATTATTAGACTGGTTTACAAAGAAATTGAGACAATTATTACACTGGTTTACAAAGAAATTGAGGCAATTATTACACTGGTTTACAAAGAAATTGAGACAATTATTACACTGGTTTACAAAGAAATTGAGGCAATTATTACACTGGTTTACAAAGAAATTGAGACAATTATTACACTGGTTTACAAAGAAATTGAGACAATCATTACACTGGTTTACAAAGAAATTGAGACAATTATTAGACTGGTTTACAAAGAAATTGAGACAATTATTACACTGGTTTACAAAGAAATTGAGGCAATTATTACACTGGTTTACAAAGAAATTGAGGCAATTATTACACTGGTTTACAAAGAAATTGAGACAATTATTACACTGGTTTACAAAGAAATTGAGACAATTATTACACTGGTTTACAAAGAAATTGAGACAATTATTACACTGGTTTACAAAGAAATTGAGACAATTATTACACTGGTTTACAAAGAAATTGAGACAATTATTAGACTGGTTTACAAAGAAATTGAGACAATTATTACACTGGTTTACAAAGAAACTGAGACAATTATTACACTGGTTTACAAAGAAACTGAGGCAATTATTACACTGGTTTACAAAGAAATTGAGACAATTATTACACTTGTTTACAAAGAAATTGAGACAATTATTACACTGGTTTACAAAGAAATTGAGACAATTATTACACTGGTTTACAAAGAAATTGAGACCATTATTAGACTGGTTTACAAAGAAATTGAGACAATTATTACACTGGTTTACAAAGAAATTGAGGCAATTATTACACTGGTTTACAAAGTAATTGAGACAATTATTACACTGGTTTACAAAGAAATTGAGGCAATTATTACACTGGTTTACAAAGAAATTGAGACAATTATTACACTGGTTTACAAAGAAATTGAGACAATTATTACACTGGTTTACAAAGAAATTGAGACAATTATTACACTGGTTTACAAAGAAATTGAGACAATTATTAGACTGGTTTACAAACAAATTGAGACAATTATTACACTGGTTTACAAAGAAATTGAGACAATTATTACACTGGTTTACAAAGAAATTGAGACAATTATTACACTGGTTTACAAAGAAATTGAGACAATTATTAGACTGGTTTACAAAGAAATTGAGACAATTATTAGACTGGTTTACAAAGAAATTGAGACAATTATTACACTGGTTTACAAAGAAATTGAGACAATTATTACACTGGTTTACAAAGAAATTGAGACAATTATTACACTGGTTTACAAAGAAATTGAGACAATTATTACACTGGTTTACAAAGAAATTGAGACAATTATTAGACTGGTTTACAAAGAAATTGAGGCAATTATTACACTGGTTTACAAAGAAATTGAGGCAATTATTACACTGGTTTACAAAGAAATTGAGGCAATTATTACACTGGTTTACAAAGAAATTGAGACAATTATTAGACTGGGTTACAAAGAAATTGAGACAATTATTACACTGGTTTACAAAGAAATTGAGGCAATTATTACACTGGTTTACAAAGAAATTGAGACAATTATTACACTGGTTTACAAAGAAATTGAGACAATTATTACACTGGTTTACAAAGAAATTGAGACAATTATTAGACTGGTTTACAAAGAAATTGAGGCAATTATTACACTGGTTTACAAAGAAATTGAGACAATTATTACACTGGTTTACAAAGAAATTGAGGCAATTATTACACTGGTTTACAAAGAAATTGAGGCAATTATTAAACTGGTTTACAAAGAAATTGAGACAATTATTACACTGGTTTACAAAAAAATTGAGACAATTATTACACTGGTTTACAAAGAAATTGAGACAATTATTAGACTGGTTTACAAAGAAATTGAGACAATTATTACACTGGTTTACAAAGAAATTGAGGCAATTATTACACTGGTTTACAAAGAAATTGAGGCAATTATTACACTGGTTTACAAAGAAATTGAGACAATTATTACACTGGTTTACAAAGAAATTGAGACAATTATTACACTGGTTTACAAAGAAATTTAGACAATTATTACACTGGTTTACAAAGAAATTGAGACAATTATTACACTGGTTTACAAAGAAATTGAGACAATTATTACACTGGTTTACAAAGAAATTGAGACAATTATTAGACTGGTTTACAAAGAAATTGAGACAATTATTACACTGGTTTACAAAGAAATTGAGACAATTATTACACTGGTTTACAAAGAAATTGAGGAAATTATTACACTGGTTTACAAAGAAATTGAGACAATTATTACACTGGTTTACAAAGAAATTGAGACAATTATTACACTGGTTTACAAAGAAATTGAGACAATTATTAGACTGGTTTACAAAAAAATTGAGACAATTATTAGACTGGTTTACAAAGAAATTGAGACAATTATTACACTGGTTTACAAAGAAATTGAGGCAATTATTACACTGGTTTACAAAGAAATTGAGACAATTATTACACTGGTTTACAAAGAAATTGAGACAATTATTACACTGGTTTACAAAGAAATTGAGACAATTATTAGACTGGTTTACAAAGAAATTAAGGCAATTATTACACTGGTTTACAAAGAAATTGAGACAATTATTACACTGGTTTACAAAGAAATTGAGGCAATTATTACACTGGTTTACAAAGAAATTGAGACAATTATTACACTGGTTTACAAAGAAATTGAGACAATTATTAGACTGGTTTACAAAGAAATTGAGACAATTATTACACTGGTTTACAAAGACATTGAGGCAATTATTACACTGGTTTACAAAGAAATTGAGGCAATTATTACACTGGTTTACAAAGTAATTGAGACAATTATTACACTGGTTTACAAAGAAATTGAGACAATTATTACACTGGTTTACAAAGAAATTGAGACAATTATTACACTGGTTTACAAAGAAATTGAGACAATTATTACACTGGTTTACAAAGAAATTGAGACAATTATTAGACTGGTTTACAAAGAAATTGAGACAATTATTACACTGGTTTACAAAGAAACTGAGACAATTATTACACTGGTTTACAAAGAAATTGAGGCAATTATTACACTGGTTTACAAAGAAATTGAGACAATTATTACACTTGTTTACAAAGAAATTGAGACAATTATTACACTGGTTTACAAAGAAATTGAGACAATTATTACACTGGTTTACAAAGAAATTGAGACAATTATTAGACTGGTTTACAAAGAAATTGAGACAATTATTACACTGGTTTACAAAGAAATTGAGGCAATTATTACACTGGTTTACAAAGTAATTGAGACAATTATTACACTGGTTTACAAAGAAATTGAGGCAATTATTACAATGGTTTTCAAAGAAATTGAGACAATAATTACACTGGTTTACAAAGAAATTGAGACAATTATTACACTGGTTTACAAAGAAATTGAGACAATTATTACACTGGTTTACAAAGAAATTGAGACAATTATTAGACTGGTTTACAAACAAATTGAGACAATTATTACACTGGTTTACAAAGAAATTGAGACAATTATTACACTGGTTTACAAAGAAATTGAGACAATTATTACACTGGTTTACAAAGAAATTGAGACAATTATTAGACTGGTTTACAAAGAAATTGAGACAATTATTAGACTGGTTTACAAAGAAATTGAGACAATTATTACACTGGTTTACAAAGAAATTGAGGCAATTATTACACTGGTTTACAAAGAAATTGAGACAATTATTAGACTGGTTTACAAAGAAATTGAGACAATTATTACACTGGTTTACAAAGACATTGAGGCAATTATTACACTGGTTTACAAAGAAATTGAGGCAATTATTACACTGGTTTACAAAGAAATTGAGACAATTATTACACTGGTTTACAAAGAAATTGAGACAATTATTACACTGGTTTACAAAGAAATTGAGACAATTATTACACTGGTTTACAAAGAAATTGAGACAATTATTACACTGGTTTACAAAGAAATTGAGACAATTATTAGACTGGTTTACAAAGAAATTGAGACAATTATTACACTGGTTTACAAAGAAACTGAGACAATTATTACACTGGTTTACAAAGAAATTGAGGCAATTATTACACTGGTTTACAAAGAAATTGAGACAATTATTACACTTGTTTACAAAGAAATTGAGACAATTATTACACTGGTTTACAAAGAAATTGAGACAATTATTACACTGGTTTACAAAGAAATTGAGACAATTATTAGACTGGTTTACAAAGAAATTGAGACAATTATTACACTGGTTTACAAAGAAATTGAGGCAATTATTACACTGGTTTACAAAGTAATTGAGACAATTATTACACTGGTTTACAAAGAAATTGAGGCAATTATTACACTGGTTTACAAAGAAATTGAGACAATTATTACACTGGTTTACAAAGAAATTGAGACAATTATTACACTGGTTTACAAAGAAATTGAGACAATTATTACACTGGTTTACAAAGAAATTGAGACAATTATTAGACTGGTTTACAAACAAATTGAGACAATTATTACACTGGTTTACAAAGAAATTGAGACAATTATTACACTGGTTTACAAAGAAATTGAGACAATTATTACACTGGTTTACAAAGAAATTGAGACAATTATTAGACTGGTTTACAAAGAAATTGAGACAATTATTAGACTGGTTTACAAAGAAATTGAGACAATTATTACACTGGTTTACAAAGAAATTGAGGCAATTATTACACTGGTTTACAAAGAAATTGAGACAATTATTAGACTGGTTTACAAAGAAATTGAGACAATTATTACACTGGTTTACAAAGAAATTGAGACAATTATTAGACTGGTTTACAAAGAAATTGAGGCAATTATTACACTGGTTTACAAAGAAATTGAGACAATTATTACACTGGTTTACAAAGAAATTGAGACAATTATTACACTGGTTTACAAAGAAATTGAGGCAATTATTAAACTGGTTTACAAAGAAATTGAGACAATTATTACACTGGTTTACAAAGAAATTGAGGCAATTATTACACTGGTTTACAAAGAAATTGAGACAATTATTACACTGGTTTACAAAGAAATTGAGACAATTATTACACTGGTTTACAAAGAAATTGAGACAATTATTAGACTGGTTTACAAAGAAATTGAGACAATTATTACACTGGTTTACAAAGAAATTGAGGCAATTATTACACTGGTTTACAAAGAAATTGAGGCAATTATTACACTGGTTTACAAAGAAATTGAGACAATTATTACACTGGTTTACAAAGAAATTGAGACAATTATTACACTGGTTTACAAAGAAATTTAGACAATTATTACACTGGTTTACAAAGAAATTGAGACAATTATTACACTGGTTTACAAAGAAATTGAGACAATTATTAGACTGGTTTACAAAGAAATTGAGACAATTATTACACTGGTTTACAAAGAAATTGAGACAATTATTACACTGGTTTACAAAGAAATTGAGGAAAATATTACACTGGTTTACAAAGAAATTGAGACAATTATTACACTGGTTTACAAAGAAATTGAGACAATTATTACACTGGTTTACAAAGAAATTGAGACAATTATTACACTGGTTTACAAAGAAATTGAGACAATTATTAGACTGGTTTACAAAGAAATTGAGACAATTATTACACTGGTTTACAAAGAAATTGAGACAATTATTACACTGGTTTACAAAGAAATTGAGGCAATTATTACACTGGTTTACAAAGAAATTGAGACAATTATTACACTGGTTTACAAAGAAATTGAGACAATTATTACACTGGTTTACAAAGAAATTGAGACAATTATTAGACTGGTTTACAAAGAAATTGAGGCAATTATTACACTGGTTTACAAAGAAATTGAGACAATTATTACACTGGTTTACAAAGAAATTGAGGCAATTATTACACTGGTTTACAAAGAAATTGAGACAATTATTACACTGGTTTACAAAGAAATTGAGACAATTATTACACTGGTTTACAAAGAAATTGAGACAATTATTACACTGGTTTACAAAGAAATTGAGACAATTATTACACTGGTTTACAAAGACATTGAGGCAATTATTACACTGGTTTACAAAGAAATTGAGGCAATTATTACACTGGTTTACAAAGAAATTGAGACAATTATTACACTGGTTTACAAAGAAATTGAGACAATTATTACACTGGTTTACAAAGAAATTGAGACAATTATTACACTGGTTTACAAAGAAATTGAGACAATTATTACACTGGTTTACAAAGAAATTGAGACAATTATTACACTGGTTTACAAAGAAATTGAGACAATTATTACACTGGTTTACAAAGAAATTGAGACAATTATTACACTTGTTTACAAAGAAATTGAGACAATTATTACACTGGTTTACAAAGAAATTGAGACAATTATTAGACTGGTTTACAAAGAAATTGAGACAATTATTAGACTGGTTTACAAAGAAATTGAGACAATTATTACACTGGTTTACAAAGAAATTGAGGCAATTATTACCCTGGTTTACAAAGTAATTGAGACAATTATTACACTGGTTTACAAAGAAATTGAGGCAATTATTACACTGGTTTACAAAGAAATTGAGACAATTATTACACTGGTTTACAAAGAAATTGAGACAATTATTACACTGGTTTACAAAGAAATTGAGACAATTATTACACTGGTTTACAAAGAAATTGAGACAATTATTAGACTGGTTTACAAACAAATTGAGACAATTATTACACTGGTTTACAAAGAAATTGAGACAATTATTACACTGGTTTACAAAGAAATTGAGGCAATTATTACACTGGTTTACAAAGAAATTGAGACAATTATTACACTGGTTTACAAAGAAATTGAGACAATTATTACACTGGTTTACAACGAAATTGAGACAATTATTAGACTGGTTTACAAAGAAATTTAGACAATTATTACACTGGTTTACAAAGAAATTGAGGCAATTATTACACTGGTTTACAAAGAAATTGAGACAATTATTACACTGGTTAACAAAGAAATTGAGACAATTATTACACTGGTTTACAAAGAAATTGAGACAATTATTACACTTGTTTACAAAGAAATTGAGACAATTATTACACTGGTTTACAAAGAAATTGAGACAATTATTACACTAGTTTACAAAGAAATTGAGACAATTATTAGACTGGTTTACAAAGAAATTGAGACAATTATTACACTGGTTTACAAAGAAATTGAGACAATTATTACACTGGTTTACAAAGAAATTGAGACAATTATTACACTGGTTTACAAAGAAATTGAGACAATTATTAGACTGGTTTACAAAGAAATTGAGACAATTATTACACTGGTTTACAAAGAAATTGAGGCAATTATTACACTGGTTTACAAAGAAATTGAGACAATTATTACACTGGTTTACAAAGAAATTGAGGCAATTATTACACTGGTTTACACAGAAATGGAGGCAATTTAGGTGCTGAATTCAAATTTGAATTCCGTTTTTACTAATCACCTCTATTTTTCATATATCCATAGTGTGCATTTTGTGTATACGGTACATAAAGGCGTATATGCATTCAGGGTTGCTTCTAATATTGTGAGACTTATGGCTTATTTGTTAGTTATTATACAATAAATGTGAGTGATAGCATTAAACTATATATATATATAGTTATATATTAAAACGGATTTTGGCAGTTAAGGAAGCAGGTCTCAATCCACACTCAGTAGTGTTCTGGCAGTCATTGGAAGAGGTTGTCTCGCAGGCGGCGCAACAGGTTGTTGTCCCTCAACTATCGTGTTACACATCTTTTAGGGTATTTATTTACTCCTCCCCAGGAGTTAGGCACAAGGCCAATTTTATCTTACTCCCACAAATAAGATGTGACCCAAGATCGGGTCGAGAAAATGGGGTTTGAAAAGCCAGCGCTCGAGAGGTGAGCACTCTGGCCATTTAAAAATTGCCTGGGCAGCCCCGTCGGCATTCCCCGGTAGGGGCGCCTCAGACAGTAAGCAATAAACTTACTCCTCCCCAAAGAGAGGAGGCAAAGCCTGGGAGGGTGGACCTCCTAGAACTGCACAGGACAGGCGTGTAGTATCCATCGGAACAGATACTACACTTTGATCTTAGCCAAAAGGCCATCTTTTAGGGTAGCTAAATATTAGTATTGCATTTAGTTTTACTTTGTTATATTTTAAGATTTTCCAATAGCTTGAAGCACGTCAAAGCATCGAGGATGCCTCAACAAGGCAATTCTTTCTGCTACGTGTGTGGGGACTTCACAACAGTTGCACAGCGTCGACCATTACTCCCCTCCTCAGAACCGCCTATTTTCACTATTTTGACTGTAAAATTGGTTATCAGGACAAGTCTTGAGCTCCAGACATCTGTTATAAACCCTGCTACAATTGACTAACTGCATGGTTTAATGGCAAGAAGGTGGCTTTCAACTTTGCAGTCCCAATGGTTTGGAAAGAGCCACGAAGGCACGCAGATGATTGTTATTTTTGTCTAACACATATAACTCGTTTCAATGCATCTTCTAAGAAAAAGATCAAATATCCTAACCTTCCATTTGCTATGAGACCCGTTCCCCATTCAGATGACTTTCCTGTACCCACATCTCCGGTAGATAAGGATCTTCTTTCATGATCAGATGAAGAAATATCTTCAAGGGAGGATTCTGCCGAGTCAATAACTTTGGAAAATATTGAGTCTACATATTCAGAAACACGTGCCAACGAGACACACTAGATCACGCAAGAAGGCCTGAATAATCTTGCTCGTGATTTGTATCCGTCAACACAGCAGTTAGAGCTATTGGCTTCTCGGCTTAAACAGTGGAACCTCGTCCAGGAAGATATAAGAATCACTAGTTTCAGAAATCGGGACAAAGACCTTGCTTCCTTTTTCGACATGGAATACAAGTTGTGCTACTGCACAAACATACCTGGCTTGTTCACGTCCCTTGGTTTGACACATAATCCTTCAGACCGGCGTTTTTTCATAGACTCTTCCAAGCGAAGTCTCAAGGCTGTGCTTCTGCACAACGGGAATAAATATCCCAGCATTCCCATTGCACACTCTGTTGATCTAAAGGAGTCCTATGACAATATATAGCTTCTTTTAGAAGCTATTAAGTACAACGAGTACCAGTGAAGTATGTGTGGGGACCTCAAGGTCATTGGTCTTCTTATAGGTATGCAAGCGGGCTTCACAAAGTACTGTTGTTTTCTCTGTCTATGGGATAGTCGAGCTGTATCTTAGAATTACAAACACAAAGAATGGGGGTCTAGAAGCACTTTTGTTCTTGGCGAACACAGTGTCAATGAGAATCCTCTGTTGGACATGAATAAGGTGCTTCTTCCTCCTCTTCACATCAAGCTTTGATTTGATGAAGAATACCGTGAAGGCGTTGAACAATAATGGTGCTGCTTTCCAACACTTGTCTACTGTGTTCCCAGGTCTTAGTGTTGCTAAGCTCAAAGAGGACATCTTTGTCGGACCTCAGATCCGAGAAGTGCTGATGGATACTGCTTTTGAGGAGTTTCTTAACTTAAAGGAACTGAGAGCATGGGAAGCATTCAAGTCAGTCTGTAGTGGCTTCCTTGGTAACTTCCGCGTACCAGATTACCAAGCC
>OY744530.1:108622060-108657060 GCA_963556195.1 Sepiola atlantica | reverse complement strand
CGTAGGACAACTGCGAAAATAAAATCTACGATCTCTTTTAGAATAAGATAATCCTTTAATTTTTTCTTCTACTAATTATACCTACTAGTCGTATTTTCTGTACAAAACAATTAGGCCCATCTCCGCTCACTTACAATGAAATTTAACTGGTGTTGTGGTAGATTAGAAATTGACGTTCGAGAAAAACCGTCATAGGAAAGTGATTAAATGCTATAAGCTACCCCTTTTCTTTTTTTTCTCTTTCTTTTTCTTTCTTTTTTGCTTCTTTCTTTCATCTGGAAGAGGGAGTCATTAATAAAGTTGGTTGCTCTAAATTGCAGTGGGACGTCGGATTGTTACACAGAGATGTGATTCGAATAGCCACCCCCCTGTCTTTCTCTGATTTGGTTGGACAAACTCCCCTCCTCACTACCGAAAACAAGAGAGTTTTCACAGGACCATGCAAACGTTTTTATTTTTCAACCAGTGAAAATGGTTCCCGCTTGTTTTAAAGTCAAAATACAGATGGTCTCTTTGAAATTAACATAACTTATAAAAACAGCGAACTGGTCAACACAATCAGAGTTCTTGATCTCGACACCGCAGCGGGCATCAACTCTCAGCAACAACTGCCGCCCGTCCGAGAAACACGACTGGACTGCCCCAAGCTGAAATCCTTTTAAGCATGACAACTTTCTCTCCAGTGAGAAAGTCAATTCGCTCTCTCACACACACACGCACACACACATACACACACCTATACACCCACACGCACACCCCCACCCACACACACCGGAAATATAAACGAGCGTGGAACGCTCGTGTATATTTCTTATTCAAAAATTTAGAATTTATCAACGTACTTTCAGCGTATATTTTACATATTTCTAAAAATGTTGATATAAAATGTTGCATCGTTTACCTCATGTTTCCGCGCTTTCATTCACAAAACTCCATTGTATAAGTTAGCACTTAATAGCTGGTGACTTATTCATAACATTCATGTTCTTATCAATATCTTACATTCTTCAGTTTCAGCAACATATATATTAATTGTATAGCGTTGTTATTTGCACTTTTCAAATACGCTACCGTCGTTTAAATATACTATCTGTTGTAGACCCGTGCTAGGGGTCACAAAGTTTAACAACCACAAATTGTGACAGGTTAAAATATACAATGTATTTATTCATAGCAATACAGTAACGCCACTAAATGTGGTAGGAGATGACCGGATTCCTACCATGCGGTAAAACATGAATATGAATGTCCTCTGTTTGAGTCTTTGCAACCATGGTATTTATTATAGATGGTTGCTTCCATTAGTTCTTCAATATGGGTGATTTGTACTCCACAACACTATCCTAAGCCAGGAGTAGCTTCACAAGGTCCTCTAATGTCTTGGCATCCCATTGTCAGCACTTTTGGCAGACAGACAGCAACAATTTTCTACACAATTTCTTTTCAAGTTTCCTGTTTCATTTAAAACTCATAAACACTTTTTTATATAAAAGCTATTCAAAAATAGATTTGTATTTCGTATTTTGAGTGTTGCTCTATTTCTATTTGACGAGAGTGGAAAGTAAACCTTGGGTTTACTGTCACTAGCCTCATAACTCGCTTTCCATATTTTGTCTTTTAGTCCTCACATTCCATGTGCGATATTTCTGACAAAAGTAGAAAAATTATTGTTTTGTGGGTCGGAATTCATCCATCTATCCATCTAGCTATCTATCACTTATTATTGGCTTGTTATTTTTCCTTGAAGTAATAGTTTTAGTTGTAGGTCTTTACATCAAGTGGCGTTATGCCTTGTCTGGAGCTATTTCCATAAAAAACTCTAATTAAACATGTATGTTTTATGTGAATTATGCTTGGATTCATATATTTATATTCAATGGGTTGACATTTTCTTTTTTATAAGGCTGATAAGTATTTTTGTTATTAAAAGTTAATAAGTATCAAGTTGGTTGGTTTTATATTTCCCAAGAAGCTGTGTTCGTTTTAGTATGTATGTGGAGCTGAGTCTTTGCATGCACTTATTAAGTGATTTAGTGTTTCGTCTCTTTGTCAACAGAATCTGAATTTACTGTTTGTTTGGGTTCTGTTTATTTTGACTTTGATATAGTTTGTTCTAATCGTGTTCGCTTAATAAATGAATCACTCCTGACATCCTCACGATGTCAGGAGTGATTCATTTATTATTATTATTATTATTATTATTATTATTATTATTATTATTATTATTATTATTATTATTATTTCTGCTGACTAGGAGTTATCACACAAGTCACCGTCAGTAAGTGCTCAACGACAACAGCCAGTGGTGCTCCCTGGAGTCTAAGTGACAATAACACTCTCCAGATTCACCTCTTTTTAATCACCACCGCAAATTACCTTGGGATATCGCAGCAGCCGCCTCCGATTGATTTCTCGCCGGCAACGGCCATTGTTTTCCCCTAGGAATTTGGGTGTCAATAAGATCCCAGCACTCTCCGCACTCTTCCAGTGGAAGTCTGGTTAGTGCTGTCTATCATTGGTGTTCCTATCCTCTTTGACCCACTACAACTATGTTGTGTCGTGTCATCCCAAGCCGATGCCATCATTTTTTGGGGAGGGCAGCTTATGATATTTCTTGCAGTTTATATTCTTTTTCTTATGCGGTTGTATTCTTCATGTGGTTTTGTTTTCTTCCTATGGTAACTTCCATGTTATTGGTTACCATTCGTATCTTATGCGGGGTTGTTTCCACATTTAGGGATTTTCCGTATCATTGCAATCCTTTGCATGGTCTCAGTGATCGCTTTGATTCAAATTTCTCCCAACTTTATTCCAAGTTCTATCGGATGTCTTGATATCTATACTCGCCGCTTTCAGTGTAAATATAACTTAATTTCTCCGTTATCACGTCACAATCTCCTGTGGTCTAAGGGAATGAGTGAACGCTTACAGATAAACTCGTGGTTGCTGATAAAATGATTCACCTAAGCTTTCAGATTTCCTTCATTTCGTAGCTTCAGGTTTTATTTGGTTTTGATGAAAACGAGTTGGTCTTGTGTGGTCTTCTCGAATATTAAGCACTACAGTGTTTATGTATTTTTCTAATGAACAAATGTAGAATTATAATTTACTAACGATTGTTTATTCTGCTAGCATAAAATGGAGAATATACGAGTAAATGTTGCCTATTCAAAAGTTCATGTGCCAACAACGCCATTAAAGGTAACATTTTCCAAAGATTTATCAGATCATTTTTAAAGTTCAAACAGTTATAGTTTGGCACTGCATTAGAGAAACATTATATGTATTTTCATGTTTAGGTAGTTCTCTACTCACTACGTTTATGATTGTGACGTTTAACGAGTATTTCTTTGATGATAATAGAGTCTATTCTGTACCAGAAAGATTCTGCTATAGAATTACATGACTATAACAAGTGGTCGACCAAAATGATTCTACCAGAGTGTGTGGTGTACGTACGTAGTTATACTACAAGAATGAGTTTATTAGAAGTGTAGTCTACCAGTATGATTCTAAAATTACGAGTGGTTTACCGAAATGATTCTACTATGGCTATCTGTCACCATAGATATTTTATAATGTATGGGTATTATTATAACATAGATAATGATATTATTTATTCGAAATGCCCCCTTTCAGTGATGAGAGACGAGGTATACACCCGTAAGGATACCTGTGTGGAGATTGTATATCAAAGCAAGGGTTGCGCAATTGTCAACAGTACCTATCCTGAAGCAAAGTTATTTGAGTTAAATGACAAGGGCATGATAATACGACTTGAAACAATGCCGGAATGAGCAGAGGAATAATTGAGTGTTACCATCCCGCACACTAGACTGTCATACATGGCTTGTGAATAAAGCTAATTTATTATTTAATCTATTATTATATGGTAGATATATGGATTCATACCAGTTCCAAAGGTATTGCTAAAATTGATAAAGTAGTCTCGAAATAACTCGAACCCGGTATCCCAAGCCCACAGTTCGTGCTTGGAACAACGCCACTTTTATATACGTATGTCGTGATTCAATAGTGTATCATATACCAGTAGGATTATATTCTAGCGAATGATCTAAGAAAATGAACATTCATTCTGCAATAAAGAGAAATATGTATTTATGTGTATACACACAAATATATATATATATATATATATATATATATATATATATATATATATATATATATATAAGTAAATTTCGTGTACAACAGAATCGTAGGATCAATTTTAGAGAAAACATTATTATAATCAATGAAACAGACGAGTGGAAAAAAAGGAAAATTGTTAAAATTATCTTAAGGCCTTATCGTCTGACCCTCTGAGAGGAAACGTCAGAATGGTAAATTAAAAACTAAAAGTCGAATGAGATATGAGGGGAAAAACTTATTTCAGTTGGAGGAAACGATTGAGAGGGGAAAAAAGGGTAAATCTCTCAACGTTATGGTGGCTTTGAATCATTAAAGATCTCCAACTGATGCTTCAAAATCTTTTGTCTACACAGATTTTGAAGCATCAGTTGGAGATCTTTAATCTTTAAGCGTTCACTCAGTCCCTTACGGAACGGAAGGTTGTCACATGATAAAAGATAAATTAAGTCATATGTACACTGAAAGCGGCGAGTATAAACATCAAAACATCCAATAGAACTCGACGACAGAGTCGGAGCATTGCACTGAGACTTTAGGCAGACGTCTATTTTATAATTTATCCAATATTGATCTACTTTTAATTTTACTTCAAGGGGCTTCTAATAATATTAAAATATATATATATAATATAAGTGTTACTACAGTTTTAGAAGCGTCGTTAGTAGATATATTTGAACATTTCTTTGAGAAACCAGTAAACAGACGCGTGAATTCATATCAATAAATGAAAATTTATTTAATCATTTTTTTTTCTTTTCTTATAATCCCAAATTTTCGGTTTTATCAAACCATAATCATGGTAAACAGACATTGTATTTCTTCTTTTTTTTTCCTGGTAAAAATCTGACGGCGTGGCCGAAGATTTACGATCTCCTCCGATCTTTTTGGGGAGTTTTTTTTTATATGTCCGATATTGTAGTGAAGGCCCTGGTTGGCCGTGGTGAATAATATAAGTGTTACTACAGTTTTAGAAGCGTCGTTAGTAGATATATTTGAACATTTCTTTGAGAAACCAGTAAACAGACGCGTGAATTCATATCAATAAATGAAAATTTATTTAATATTTTTTTTTTTCTTTTCTTATAATCCCAAATTTTCGGTTTTATTAAACCATAATCATGGTAAACAGACATTCACGCGTCTGTTTACTGGTTTCTCAAAGAAATGTTCAAATATATATATATATATATATATATATATATATATATATATATATATATATATATATATATATATATATATATCCGTTTTGTTAGACACAGTTTTACGATTAAAAAAGACGTGGAGGTTGATAAAGTACGTACGGATATGAAATTCGCCTGATCGTTTTCTTTTAATTGAGCTCGTTACGAACATGCTAATTTAATGTTATTTAACCAGAAAGCTAGCATAAATATCCTTTAAAGAACACAAATAACATTTACCATGTTGGTTCCTCTTAAAACATATAAACATCCAGAAACAAGTTTACAAACTTGTCTAATATTAACAGAGAAAAAAAAACAGTCTTGTAAAAGGTAGGTCGATCCGTTTGAGTTGTTCTCGTAGATTTGAAATTCAAACGTTTTACTCTAAAAAAAAAAATACAGAAAAGAATAAAAGTCCGATAATTAAGATAATGTCACTCGGTACAGTCTTTCGGATTTAATAGTCGGCGACACCGAGTGCGTCTTCTAATTAATAAAAGTGATTTCTCCGGCCGATAAATAAGCAACTTCCTTTCGAAGGTCATTATGTTAATTAAGAAGCGATTATCTCCCCCTGTTCACTACGGCTGGGCTCATTTCGGATCGACTCAAGTGTCATTTCTTTTTTGTAAATCATGTCCCGTGTTAAAAAAAGAGGTTCATAACGTTACACTGTGCGTTTACATTAATTACTTTTTGCTTTCGTGTTCACACACTGATATATTTGATGGAAACTAAAAATACACGTGTTTTCCGAGAAAAAAACAACACTTAGAAAAAGTAAATGGTTTGTTGTGAGATCTGAACCTCAAATTTTATATCTTTCTTGAGTCAAACCGATACATGGATTAGGTTACGGAGTGTCCGGTTTAGGGGAGGTGGATATAATACACATAAAATAACGACCTCGTTTCTAATTTTACATTTATAGGGAGGCAAGTAAATGGATCCTTGTTAACTGATTTTAAATAATAAATGATATTGTCATCGCCTGATATTCTCAGAAAACATGAAGTGAAATAAGTACATAGAAGATGCTGCCAAGTCTGGTAAACGATGGTAGTTTCCATCTACTGGACCAGAAATCTTCTTAAACCTGCAAATATCCTATATCTCTATAAAGCCACAGTTCGCCCGTGCATAGAGTATGATTTCCACATCTTGGCTGGTGCATCAACCACTACCGTCTTCTTTTTTAATAAAATTAAATCATAAGGGACAACACAATAATAAGCAATACATCTTCCTATTGTTACGAAGCCCGGGGCATCTCCAAGTTTATCGCTATGACATTATTTACTTCTAAAAAGTCATTTATCAATTTAATACGTAAATGAATTCAAACTCTCACCTTGTCTTCTAGGACCTGGTCTGTGTGCGCATGTATGCGGCTCTACTGCCGGACAGATGAAAGTTCGGTAAATGTAACCGAAAGCCTCTCAGGTTCTTATCGCATTAATTATTCCATTAATTGACTGATTTGATTTTCGTTTGATAATACGCATAGAAACCTTGTCGTATGGTGTGTAAGATTGTAATGGTTCTTAGAGATCCGACAGATCTACAAATATAAAAAAGTTGTAATACTGTAAGTGAATCATGTAATAAATAGTTACAAGTTGAATAATTGAGTTGTAATGTATATGGGGAATGCTCCTGTTGTACTAATACTATCAGTACTATTACTTGAGGCTAGAACTCTTTTCGAGATAGTTAATGGTATAAGGAAAGAAGGTTTCAGTACCTGCTTTACAAAAATCTGAGTTGCCTACCAAGATCCCGTAAGATCATTAAGGCGTACATTTTTTCATAGCAAGTTCAGTTCAGTCGGTTTGTAAATGCAGATATGTAGAAGACTCCTCCTGCTGACAAACACTAATGGAAAATAGTCAGGGTCAAGTCATACGAAAATTATAAGACAAACAAACCGACCAATGTAAAGTGTGAAATATTCTATAACTTAAAACAGATTCAAAACTATATTGACTCACGTAATCGATCAGTTGAATATTGTATATTATCGCAAAATTTCGTATCCTTATTACCTACGAAGTTTAAGATGGCCAATGAAATGATTTTAAAATAAATGCGTAAGATGTATTGCAAGGAAACATATGCTTCATCCGGTCGCATATTGTTGCTAGTTGTTTTATATAATTGCTCCCTCTCTCTCCTTCTCGCTCTCTTTCTCTCTTTATCATGTTTTCTCTCTTCTTCTCTCTCTTCTCTCTCTCTCTCTCTCTTTCGAGAAATATAACTTTTCATGCGTTCGAATAATCAGAGGGCGGGTAACCAAATGCTAGAATGGCCGCCGGCTGTTCCATCATATCCCATTACAATCTAATTTAATTATGTAACTCAATTATATAGATTAAAAAAAGAATGTATTTAATTAATTCTATTTATAATTTTCATTAAGACGGTTATCGAGGAAAAATATTTAAATACATCTGGAAATCTGAAAAACAATCATGAGTGTATATTTGCGAATATTAATTTATTAGACGCTTTAAAAAAAATAAATAATGGAAATTTGAAAGACGTGTGATGTTTGGTGAAGCTTTGGAATGGGTATATAGGAACCGAAAAGTAGATATAAAAAGAGAGCGATCAAAACTATTACTATAGTTTCGGCTTCAGACACAAAGACAGACAGACAGACATACTCTCCATTATTATAGGGATTTATATACATATAACACTCTCGACTAGTCTTCTGTCTGTGTCCGCTTCTAGGTAAATATAGATATTAATTGCCCTTAATCACGTGACAGTTTCTGGTGCCCGAGTGGATATGACGACTGCTTGCAGATTCTAGGCTGTGAACCGTGTTGGCGCCCCCTGACGTATTAAATGGTTACTTTTCTGCACTGATGAGAGCAATAAGCTTGAAACGCTACCGTCTGTAACTATAAATAATATTATATCATACTATAAATATTATAATAATCCTCTTTAAGAAATTAAAGTTGAGCGCTCTCGGGGATGTTAACAACAGACTGTAACCAGCTCTAAAGAAAGAATCCGAATACGTTTTTCGAACACTGTCGATTAGTCTTCTGCATGTGCGCGCTTCTAGGTACAAAAGATCTTAATCCCTCTTTATCACGTGACGGTGTCTTGTGGTCTAGTAGACATGGCGACTGCTTGCATATTCGACCGTCTTAAATTGTTACTTTCCTCTACGGATGAGGGCAATAAGCTTAACACGCTAACGTCTGTATAGATAAATAATTTAATATTTATTTATAAATGTCATATATAGAGAGATCGATAGATATACGTAACTGATTTTAAAGACGGGTAGGTCTCATTATATCACGTTTTCAAAATTAAGAAAACGGAGCCTAGCGGAAGAATTACCGGATATTATCCGTCCTATTGCCCGTCTGTAACTGGAATATAAACTGAAAATATTACGCTCTTATAGAATTATATATTTGATTTGTTAATATAACCGAACCAATATATATATATATATATATATATATATATATATATATTTATTTTTAAATACAGATCTTAATCATAAAAATATTACGCTCTTAATTTAATTTAATTGACCACTCTACTGGTATTTCCCTTTTATTCTTTTTTGAGTATACCTTTATACTATATATATATATATATATATATATATATATATATATATATATATATATATGAATATAAATGATAATTTATTTCATTTTGATAACAAAATTTATTTTGTTTCACGAGAGCAGTTTGAAGGACTCCCGATCCTTGAAATAAAATTACGGGAGTCCCTCAAACTATTCTCGTGAAACAAAATCAATGTTGTAGTCAAAATGAAATAAATTATCATTTATATTTATATTTCTGCTCTATATTTTTATTGAGCACTCTCATAAACCCGGTTCAACTCCCCTGGATGTATACCCTGTGGATATATACCATACTCGGATTATATATATATATATATATATATATATATATATATATATATATATATATATATATATATATAAATATATATATATTAAAGTAAACATTTGCTTAAACTTAGTTAAATTTGCGAGAATCCACTTTAACATTTGTGCAGACACCCGAGAATTTCATTCTACGAAAACCTCTTAATTCATAACCGACTTAGATGTGAACTGCGTTATTCATTTCATATTTACCTTGAATAAATATGAACATAGGGTTGTAATATATCAACTTTACATAGATCATGAAACATTACATGGATCATAATACATTGCATGGTTCATGATACATTACATGGCTCATGACACATTACATGGCTCATGATACTTAATATGTTTGTGTATGTAGCAGACAAGGAGAAATACACAGATGTCACCTAATTTTAGTTAAACGCAACCGATAATATCTCGTCGTAGCCCGAGAGAAACAATTTAAACTTAAAAGTATAGGACATTTTTATCACACATTTATTTCACTCTTGTTCTTTTGGTTCGAACTTATTTTAAAAATTAAAAGCATTGTTTCCTCATATCGAATAAATAATTAGTTTTCCGTTTTATAGAACTGTTTAGACGCCAACGTTTTGGATCACATACTGTTTTTTTATTTTTAGGGTTAGTCTGTAGTTTTTTTTTAGATTCCGAAACTATCTTCTCGTGAAATATCTTTTTGGTCTATGTTTTAACCATACTTTTACTTTTTATGATTTTCATTATTGCCCTCAGAGAGGCGTACATAGACTATGCCACTGCTTAGATTAACTCCCATGCCAAGCGTTGTCTTAGTAGTTTCGAGACAAACAAAGACACTTACATGGTCCGCCATGAGTAACTATATAATTTTATTTCAACATAAATAGATTAACCATTGAAGAAATATGCAGAAAAACTGTACTGAGACGAAGAGCATTAAGTGGTGAGTATATCGTTGGAGAAGCTTTTAATCAAAAACGAATACAACAGCAAAAACGACTGGGGAGAATACGGAATATAATAGACCTCTTACCTGGCGACATATAGACTTACTTAATGAGTTCATTAAATATGGGGGGGGGTAATAAAAATTACAATTGAAACATACAAGGTGTACACATTAGTTTTTGCAACATAAAACATGATGTTTATTAAAACATTTATTAAAGGGCCATGTGTGGTCTGTATTGAGCTCAGTTCATTTTGATATTTTTTCACGGAATAAGCGGTGTAATTTGGCGCACATCTGTAACGGAAGTTAAGAAGTATCAGTCCAGATTGCAATGAACATATACAAATATACGAGTTCTGCTTTCAGATGACATGCAATTGAAGATATGCTTAAGAAATGCTAACAAAGTTAGAAAAAAAGAAAATATATAGTTACTTTTGGCGGACCCTGTAAAAGCAGAAATTCACATTGTACTCATTTATCAGCATAATAATACACATGTTGTTTCGTCTATATGTACGTTATCACCTTCCACATCCAGTTTACAATGTGATCATCCGATCGCTAAGATGATTTCTGAAGAGTCACCACCTATCAGAGCCTAAAGTCAGACGAGGATAAAGGCTTAAAGAGATAGATGACTTGTCAGTTGACCGATAAAGAATACCACGAGAAGATTACAAATGATGAATGGAATAGACACAATTTAAAGTCATGTTCTTATATAATTGACCCCGCACAAGAGCAGAGTTAGACACAAGGTCAAGTTTTAGTGTATCGAAAAAGCCAGCTCCCACAAACAGGGATGCTGAACTGGCAGAAAAAATATAAACGGCATCAGTCTAGAATGATTTCTTTTCTAATGATCGAGGCCAGAACAAATATATGCATCAGAGGATATATTAGATTTTGCTTATAGTCAAACACGCAAAGGGACAGTGTCACATTTTAGCCACAAAGTAATAGATGAGTATCCGTTTTACCTCTTTAAGAATGAATTGTTCCCAAATCCCAGATTACGTTTTCAATAGAATTATGTCGATGTCGATTAAGACTAAGGCCAATAGGTATTGATCATTTTTCTTTTTAGCTCCGTATACCAAGTGGCTTTATGTCTTGTCCAGAGAGACTTCTATAAAAAAAATTGTCTTTCTATCACAAAAGCAAACGACTTTCCTTTGTTTCTCCTGGACCGTAGCTTAGATAAGGTGTAGAATTTTGTTGCGTTTCAGAAATGCGCTAAGATCTACACTGACAGTTAAATTGTAATAAATGTTAGAAAAATGGATAAAAAACGACGGAGCATCTTAAGAAAAACAAGCCGCACAAATAATTCCAGACTTATTAGACATGTAGCAGCATGAACCGTAACTTGGATAAGGTTTTTGATGTCGATTTAAAAGTGCAATTTGTTGTATTCATGTAAACATGAATACAACAAATTGCACTTTTAAATCGCAATTCAGCTGAAATGCATGTAAATGTATACTATTTATAATACATGATTTAAATTGTTATATTAAGTAGATAAATTAAAACGTTAAAACGTTAACTTATTTGTTAGGTTGGCAAGTATTTTACGATGAGTAGAAAGAGAAGAGTGTAATGAAACAATGGTGAAATTTCTGCACGTCTGCCTTGTATATACATCAAATTCATTTCGTACTTTATTTCTAACGGCGGGAAACATCGCTAACTCATAATCATGTGAGCGTCTGAAATACTCTAATGTTTCGTGACATCTGTATATGGAAGTAGGAAGCTGAGAGAGGTCTCCGGAATCATTCTGACTGATCTGAGAAACTGATATGAAAATACCCACGTGGCGGAGGTATTCCTGATTTCTTTATCTTTTAGTGCATTGTCATTAAGCAAAGTATCAAAATGCTATCTCTATACCATGGCAAATTCCTCAGAATGTTTACGATTACACTAATGTATTGCCGTCGATGGGTTTCCCTCGGGTGCCTTGAGAAGTTTGAATTTTTCTTGAGATAGATAGTAGACATTTGAACGCTATTACAAACGGTTATTTATTTGGTTGAAAACACAGTCGCTATGCCCCTTGGTTATTCTAGATGGTATTTGATTTCGGATAAATTCCCGTTTTGTAAATGTTGTGCAATACAGATGTTAAATACTCACTTGAACTGAATATTACGAAAATAAACATATTCACTCTTTATAGTTTATCTTAGAAGGTCGCCGTGGTTGATTCATTAAGAACAAGCACCTGGCGACCTGGGCGTGCCAAGTTCGAATCCAGTCGGTTCCATAACACTTAAACTTATAAATGTTTGCGCTATTCACCTGGCCTCTCCTCTAAATACATGATTATAGCAAGAATCGATGTAAACTATGATAACACCAGAATCAAGCTAGTGAGAATTGGTTATAACATACTGATTTATACGTGGTTACGTTTTTTTTATCTTGTCAGGTTAAGTCGGTTTCCCTCGAGAGAGGATGTTTCTAGGGAATATTAATACTACAAACAGTATCAAGTTGCATGTATATAGCGGTCAGTAGTATCTATGGAGAGATGTGTTGTCCTCCCAAATACAGAACATATTATTACAAAATATTAATCCATCTGTTAATGGCCAGGCGCCACGCCGCTTAACTTTGATGATAGAGGCACTTTGCTTAATGAATACTTCGAGAGTGAAGTAGTTTTTCAAAAAGATGTTCCGTATTTTAGTATTGCATTAAGTAGTTTGAAGATATCAATTAACTCACCTCTCATTATTTCCTCTAGTCAAGTAGTTAAACTTAACGATTCCAACCCATCTTTATAGTAAACATCGTTTTACCAGTAAAGTTTGAGATGGCGGTGGAGAAGTGGATAACAACACAAACTAACGCACTGAAAATACCATGATCGAATCCAGTCGCTTCCATAGCATCTCTTACATTTATGAATATGGGAGACCTTCGCGTGGTCCCTCCTGTTAGTTCCTGGTTCTCAAAGAAACCGGTGAAACTTGTTCCGTATAACAGAATCTAGCCGCTCAAAAAGTCATTCTATACTGATTCATACACATTTACTTTTTGTGTCTATACGATATGGCTAGTATAGGGACTCGTTTCCTCTAAAATGATGAGACATTAATCCATGCTTTTCCAAATTGGATTAGTTGAAACGATCCAATAACACTAAGGACGATTGAACACGTGGCCGCGGATAGATAACCTGGGCGTGCCACGTTCGAATCAAAACAGTTTCAAATTTACACTTATGGATGTTGGCAACCTTTACTTGTTCCCTCCTGAAAGAGAGCATCGTTGAAATTAATGCCAACAAAAAGCAGATCAAATCAGTCATATCGTGCAGATTGATACGAATTTACTTTTACTATAATTACTCTTCGTTGGTTTATGACGGAGCCACTACGAAACTTAGACAACGAGCTGTTTTTCAGTCATAGGAAAAGAAATTGATCCTAATATTTCCTACATACATGTGCTTCGATATATATATATATATATATATATATATATATATATATATATATATATATATATATATATATATTTGATTGGTCTTTATCTCCACTCAACTTTCGTCTTGAACTCTACACTAATAAAGAAACTACGATTTTATAGGTTTTTCCAATTTAGGAAGTTTAAAAAAAGCACATCATCATAATAGAGTCGTGGTAATATCACGCATCTTCTTGACTCTCGCACCATCTCAACTTATCTACCATCACACCATGTAGGTCTTCGTAGGTGCATTGTGAGTTTTCTGCTAGTTTCTTGACATAGGTTATGTGCGCTTTACCCACTGAACCACATACCTGTTTTGGAATCCTCAAAAGAACATTGTTCAAGATTTCTATCCTTAGCTCTCGAGTGGTGACATAACAAGCTTTTCCTTCTGTCTCTGGTAAGAAAAAAGCCCGTAGTTTCTCTCTCGTGGGATGCTGCCTCTAAGGTATGATAAAAAGAGCTCTTAGCTTTCTGAAAAATTATCTTCCAGTGAGAAAAGTTACGACCGTGTAAAAAATAAAACAGGAGAAAAAACAAATAGAACAAATGAAATATCTGAAAAAAAAATGGAAATGGAAAAGCGTCGTCTAAAAGAGACATTTCAAGAAAAAGAAGAGAAATTTCCAGAAAAGATTAAAACAAATGAGGAAATGTAAGAAAACATTATGTCATACACAACAGGAACAGAACAATTATGCGTGTTATCAAATAAAGGTGAAAATATTATAGCTTAACGTGCATTCTAAGAAAACGCTAATATTTTTTACGTACGACCCTGAAAATTAAATGACCTTCGTATTTTAGACGATACAAAACACTTTATAATATAGACTGTGCGAATTGGACCGATTTAAAAAAAAGTTCGGTTGCTATTTAGAAAGTTTTGTACAGTTTAACATACCAAATTCTTCATTCATATGTGACTGCACAAAACCTCCGACATTATATTTGTTGAAGCGCTACGATTAGTAACTAATTTTTTAGCCTTAAGACGCCTATTTTTTTACAAAGGGTGGGAATCTATGAATCTCACAAAGAAAGAAGACAAAGACGTCAATTCTTTCGCATGCGTAGTTAATAAAAACGGCGATGATTTCAAAATGTCGAAGTTGAGCTCTAAAAAATGTATAGGTCTTATCTTCCCACAAATTTCAGTATCACATACGCATGGAGGAATCAAATCAAAGGTTCCTTATAAAGAAATGCATGAGCCTGATTTAACACATCAAAATATTGCAGTTGACTCCCAACGTTTTCTAAGTGTTCCCTAATATTTAAGTGACATTTAGCAACAGCAGAGTGTAAAATATTTGAAAAATACGTGACAAAAAGACAATTAATTCATCACAAAAATAATGTGTCTCTTAAACCGTGTGTTCGTTGCCTGCAATTGCTTTGGCACAAAAATTGTACAGATAACATTAAAACGTGTTCAAATTGCGATCGCATTGAACACGAAAGTACTCACTGCAGAGTTACAAATAAAAAAGTTTAACAGCTTTACTTAAATTGTTAAAAGTTACGAAGCTGAAAATATCAGGAACGACTTTGAAATTAAGAATGTTCGTGATTACTATCTGGAACAACATTTTAAACACGGACTGGACGGAAAAATTATAATTACGGAATATTCACATAAACTCTTGTATTGAAATATTGAAACTTTAAATGCCAAAGAGACTAAAGCAAGAAATAAAATAAATCTTTTTTGATGTTTTATCTAGTGGGCGGGTAAGAAATGACTGCCTAGTTTGAATACAATATATTCAACCGCTTTTAATAAGAAAATAAATGTGTCATTCGTGTCATTGAATCAGGTATACGAGGAATTAAAAAGACTCGAAAAAATGTCAGTATTATCGAAAGTAGAGTACAATGAGTGGACTTCGCCAACAGTTTACGTCAAAAAGAAAATAGATCTATATTTGTGCAGATTTCCCCACATGATTGAACTATTAACTAAAAGTTTACCACTATCCTATGGCTAGTTCAGGAGAGATTTTCGCTAAACTCAACGGGGGGGAAATCTTGTTCAAAGGTTTATTTAGGTATAGTTTCCTTAAAATCCATGACAAGCAGGAGTTCTAGAAGCAACTTTGTATCAATAATTTTGGGTTGAATTTGCACTAGTAATGTTTAACAAGTAATAGATATACTGATTAGCGAACTGGAATTTACGACAGCCTACTTATCTGGTTTTCTAATAGTCACCGAGCAATATCACTCACGTGAACTCGAAGTATTTCAAAAACTCTAAGTTGAAAGAGGGAAACTGCGATTTTATTCATGGTAAAAATGAAATATGTTGCTTAAATAATAAACAAAGATGGTAGAAGAAAAGGCCCAGGCCGAGCTAGTGCAATAAAATAAATACCAGCTCCGGAAAACGTATCGTCATTACAAATTATTATGATGTGTTTATTTCAAGGTTGCGCTTTTTGCGAGCTCCACTAAATGAACTTTTTATGAAAGAAAAAAGATTCAGTCTAGACGACAGAATGTTAGTAGGCATTTGAAAAAATCCTCACATCAGATTTTTTTTTTGACGCAATCTAGATCTCGAAATCATTGTAGCTACTGATGCTAGCTCGTACGACATGAGAGCCTGCATATTGCACAAAATGGTAGACGGATCGCTGAAACCTATCGTTCACGCGTCTTATACATAACTACATAGAAAACAAAGTTACTCAAGAATCGGGAAAGAAGCATTCGGTATTATTTTTGCAGTTACCAAATTTGATCGAGTTTTGCATGGAAGATATTTTGTGTTTCGAATCGACCATAAACCCTTGTTAACGATTCATAGGTAAAAAAAGAGATTACCAACGCATACTTCAAACAGACTGCAGAAATAAGAGACCATTCTCTCAAATTGAAATTATAAAAGGAATTTTATCCGATCGTCAGAATTTAGTCATGCTGACGAATTATCTAGACTTATCTAAAAATATACAGAAACCTTTGAAGACACAGTGATTGAATCTATAAAAACTGAAGTAGAAGTAAAATTTAAATTGTCTAACACTATTAGGATCTTCTGATAACACTCGAAAGAAATGAAAGAAAAGGCGTAAGACGATGAGTTTTTAAACATAAAATAATATATAAAATACTGACAAATCTCGCAAGTGTATTAAATTTGTAACGAAGAAGTTATGCAAGCAATTAAGTGATTATGTTTGCAGCGTAACAGAAAAGAATACTAAAAAAGTCATGTCTGTCACCCGGATGTTGTAAGAATAAAAAGTCTCATAAAAGCTATATGTATTGGACAAGTATGGACAAATACATTGAAACCGTGGTCAACCTAGGCAAACATTGTGCAGTGAACACCTCCTATCAATTCCTGACCTTTGTTGAAAACTGACAGATTGTGGTCTAGGATCCACATAGAATTTTTTGACTTACTAGATAGTTTCTTATACTTAACAATGTGAGGACAGTTTTTCAAAATGACAGGAAATATTAAAATAAAATGAAAAACAAAACACGAAATTAACCATGAGTATTTTACATGAATTGTTTTCCCGGTTCAGGGATCGTTAACTTATTGCATTAGATAACGGAACGCAATTCACGTCCAATGAATTTAAAATGTCAAACATTTGTAGTGGAACATGCTACGATCGCGCTGTAATCTGCGATAAGCAATGGTCAAGCAGAACGGTTCGTGGATACGTTCAAAAGAGCTTTTTAAGAAAGTGAGGGCTACACCTACGGATAAGGCTATTCATTATGTGTGCAGGTATATAAAATGACCCTAAATAATAATATTTCATCTCCCATGACGCCAGCAGAAGCAATGTTTGATAGGAAGATTAAAACAGTGTTTAATAAATTATTATTTCATACGAAACCAGGGCGTGGAATGATGGCAAGACGGGCGCTTCAAAGTTAAAGAAATGTTCAAAAACTATAAATCCTACTTGGAAAAGAGATAGTCGATAAACGGATTGTGAACATAATAAAAGGGGTATAAGTTTATCCACAAAAGACACAAAAGAACCAGAAAAAGAAAACGATGTTCAAGTATCATTCACGCAAACACGTTTTGAACATCGAGGATCAAAATAAAAGTACGATTAACACTTGATTGAAACAAACCCTGAAAGGAAAATGTATTGACTCTATACAAAACAATACCTAAAAGGTGGGGTTTTGGGTGTGATAATTATTTACATTATTTAGTGACTATATGAATAATTTTAGAGATTATGCATATAAGAGCCTCCGACGAAGGATGGGCAGTCTTTCTGTAACATACTATCCTATACTTCTGTATATATATATATACAGGGTGGGCCAAAATAAGGGTCCTATCTTTAAATTTGAATAACTTGAATTTGAATAACTTCCACAAAATAAAAGTTAAACTCACCGAACTTTATGTGTGTGTAGACTGACCCTTCCGAGATTTTTTGAAATAAACAAAACAAATTTTAGCCGAAAAACACTTATTAAAACTTACAAAAACTAAAGTATTGTTTTTTACACTGTTTTGAGTTTTTTAAGCAAAAATAATGTTTTCTAAATGAGGGTACGTTCCTTAGGGCTAATACGGCTCATGCTTGCTTCGGAAGGGGTCCTTTACTTATTCTAAAAAAAAAAATTAAAAAAAAATCAATAAATAAAAAAATTATGAATTTTTAAAAATAGGACCCTTATTTTGGCCCACCCTATATATATATATATATATATATATATATATATATATATATAATATATATATATATATATATATATATATATATATATACACTGTTGTAAATATAGTATCGTGTTGTCTTTTTTGATGGGCCTTTCAAGGTTACAAATCATATGATACCAGATTTTGTAAAAAAAACATTTTTTAATATCTAATATAATATCTCATTTTTGTTTATGTTATGCATCCAACTGGTTCCTTTATCAGCCAAACGGCACTTGAATACAACCATAAAATGAAAAACATGGAATAGCAATAAATTGTTTATTTCAACGGTAGAAATTGTTTATTCTTCAACGTAATATAATAAAAACTTATTTGTTTTGTATGAGTGAATATTTACTTGCCTCTGTACAAGAACACAGTTAGACAGTGAGTCGACTTTTAATGTTATGAAAATCTAGCTCCCCTAGATTGGAACAAAAATAAAAAATTGCCTCAGCCGAGAAAGAATCGTTATTCACTGATCGTAGATAAAACATAATATTCATAATTTTCACCAGAGTTTAAATAAATTAGGCGAAACGTCATCAAAAATGTGAGGAGTGGTGGCTCGGTGTTATACTCTGTCTATTATAGTCTGAGCCAGACTCCTTTCAGTCACCATAATAGAACATTTACTCTAAGGGCTATACTACCTAACATTTCACTAATTATTGTAATTTAATGTTATTTATTAAAAATATATGGATGTACACATTAATCAGGATAAGATACGGAGTACGGCAAGTTCGTAAGACTCTCTTAACTCTTAAAGAATAGACTGCCTACATTTTCCGATTTGATTAGAACCGAAAACAAAAAAAAATTATACCTAAGTGGTGGTGGGGCACGTGACAGGGAATAAAGTAGAGGTTGGGTTCGGGAGTGGATGGTGTATTTTCGAAATGAGTTTCTCTCGGGAGGCGAAGGTCAAAATAAAAGTGGAGAGTGAGCATTTCATAAGAGCTCTATGACCCCAAAAATAAAAACGTGGGCAAGAGTCATTTACTCGACTAGCTAAAAGGTTGACCTACCATCGTTGGGGTCGGAGAGGACTAGGGGTAACGTTTTCTTAGACAAGAAACACGTACTCATAATTGAGTTTTGTTTTCGTACACACAAGCTTGCAACCTGTTTACACTTTTTGTCGAATTCCGTGAACTATATTTTTTCAATACAATCTGATGTTAAACTTAAGCTGATGTTTATTCAGTTTATGTTTATCAGAGGTACGCATAGGGAAAAAAACGCGCACGCATGTTCTCTGAAACTTTTATAAATACAGCGTTTTTTAAGATGGCTATTGTAAGTTGTTGCTGGTTATTGTTCTTATTGTTGAGCGAATCAGACGTCTGCTGAGAACCCACGGATATCGTGCCTCAGGATTGTTAGGTGTGCATGAAGTCTTCTTCGTTGGCCGCAGCCAATCATAATCACTGTAGAATTTTATGTTGTTACCCTCGACCCCCATAACAGCGAGTTCGAGCGGTTGTATACAAAGTCGCGGAAGGTGCATCTCAGAATACACAAAGGAATGGCGGGTGCATATGTAGAGATTCGACGTTATTATCTAAACTACATGGTGTTGCAGTTCCGTGCCTGACACGTCCCTTTTTGCCACACACAGAGGCAGGACGACAACAGATGACGCATCCTGATGTGGCACACCATTGATTTTCACTAACGCCCCGTTAGCTGATCAAATCTGACAATACCAAGTTTCCACAACCCCTTACAACAGTTAGAAAATGTTGAATTTAAGAGAAGGGATTTTTTGCTGGTGTGCGGTTTTCTGTTATAAAAACAGAAAGGACTGTCCAAAGATGATCATAATAACCGGCTTCCATTTATTTCGACTTAATTTATGCGTTTTCTTTTTTCATGTAACTCTTGTTGTCCTTTCATTGATAATCTCGTGTACTGTTCTTTTATTTTCTCACGCCCTTCTAAGGTTCCAATATTTTTACAGTCTTAACTAACCATATCACTAAAAAGTTTAATTATTTTGTATATCTTTTTCTCTTTTTCTTTTTCTTGTATATATTTCTTGTTATACCGTTCACTAGAACGACCTGAGTAGCGATGCGACGCTGTTAAACTTCCAAACAAAATGCCAAATCACTCAGGCCTCCATGTCAAATTCACACCTTCACACATTTTCTTTAAAAAATGCTTTTTTTCTGATTTGCTAAAGTTCTTGTATCTTTTTGAAAGAATAATATACAAGTGAGAAACACGAAACCACAGAAAAGGCGGGAATTCAATAGCAAAAATAACAAGTAAACGACGAGAAAATGGCGGACCCAAATTCCGTTTTCACTGCCTATTTTTATAAAGCTGACTCCCTTCACTATACTTAGTGTACGTTTTTACAGAAGAAAACAGCTTTGACATTTATTTTAGACATTAGTATTCTTACCAGCCTCTTTTAAAAGAATACAGTTGAATTTTGAATAATACTCGATCAAAAAATACAAATTCATATCAAGCAGGATGGTACGACATTGCCCTCCATTTTTTACCGATTTTATTCTGCTGTTTGCATTGTTTTGAGAATAAGTGTGAATACTTTTTAGAGTGCAACAGCTTAATACGTTTTATTGCGCAGGGGGTGCTAATATATTTTTTATGCATTTATCTTAGTTCAGAAAACTCACAACACTTACTATGAAGTAAACTGCAGGCAGAGACGACAGCGTAGCCCGTCATGATTAGATGGAAGGTAGTCAAGAAGCAACTTTAAGTTACGAAATAGATATTCATTGTAAAATTCAATAAAAAACAGAAACGTTCGTCAGGATTTTCTCCATTAATATTGTTGCTCCCAAACAAAATAATGTTGAAGAACAGAATATAACGCGTAGATAGCAATAGACAAACACCATTCATGCAATCCATCAATAATAGAATACAAGGCTGGCCAATAAAATTATTCTTTTCTAGAAGAATTAATCTCAGTAAAGAAAAGTTTTGCAACACATTCAGACTCCCTTGATTTATAAACCATCCACTATGACTATGCAATCCCTACAGCTACATATATGGAAAACGGAGCTGTTAAACCTGACATCGTAATATGGGACAAAAAGGAGAAAGTAGCAACCCTAGTTGAAGTAAGTGTCCCTAATGATGCAGGATTAAACAGAGTGGAAAGGGAAAAGATTACGAAATACCAAGGTCTTATGTACGACATGAAAATAAACTGGGATCTTAGGAAAATCTCCATCATACCAGTAATTATAGGAGCAACAGGACTAATGAAGAAGAATTTCAAGAGCTATCTGGCGAGTATACCCGATTAACCGAGTGCAAGAGAAATACAAACAACTGCACTTAAAGAAATGGTTAGAATCTTAAAATGATATCTAGGCTGGGGTGTCTGAAATATCCGGTGAATGTCTGGCCTCCGGTAGAATGCCCCATCTTCAGCAAAAACAGAAAGTTAAGAAAATTAGGATCAACAGTTACTGTTTACAATCTCACCATTATCCAAAGATATAAAGCTACTAAACTTTATGTCTAGAATCTTTATTCAAATGTTGATCAAAATCCAATACAAGGTGTAGATTTAAAAAATGTCAAATGTTTAAGTCGTAAGATTTTTGGTTGTAAGGAGAAATTGAAATTCATGTAATCGTGCTTCACAGTATTAATCAACTACTGCTTATCAAAGCCCAAATACTACTCGAGGATAAGGGTATATAAGTGTGGCAAGTGAACGGTAAGCGAACATTTTAAAGACTGTACACGCTGGTTTAAACTAGGCAGAATCGATTATTTAAGAGAATATCTAATTAACAATTTGTTAACATTGGACTTGAAACAGCCATCATTTAGTTAGCTGAAAAGCATCCCTGTTTTATTGTGTTTCACAGATGGGTATTTCATCGAAGATAATTTTGCACAGGGAAGGTCTATCACACTCTAGATACACAGATAGGAAGAAAGTAAAATTATCTATAGTGGTTGTAGCTTTTTTTTTGCTGTGAATGTTTTACAGGATGAGACCAGAGATTGAGGTCGGTCGAGCACATACCATTAAAATAAAGGCAGAGTAGAGGATGACTAGCAATATCTCTTTTGTGGGAAAGGGGATGTAGGGCAGAGAAGAGTACACCCCCTAACCACATTTCAAAGTCGATTTTGTACTCTATCAATGCAGAAATGTCTGCTCTTAGCGGCACTTCGGCAGATGTGGCAACAATGCACCATCTAAGGACATACTTAGGTTTTATACAAGTAGAGGATTGCGTCAGGAGTGAGATACTTTCTGGATCTTTTCTATCACCTAAAACCATTCAGATGTCTTATGAATCCGTTATTTGAATTCAAGATTATTGCAACCATATCTTATTTGACACCTAATAGACAATAAACTAATAAACTAATACCATCCACCTTTCTAAATTTAAAATCTCTCTATGCGAATTTGAGTTTCCTTTTTTTTTAAATTGATAAATAACTTCGTTTTTAAAGATAAATATTCTATTAAGAGATTGTCCTAACAATAATCTCTCTATAAAAATAGCCTTAAAATAACATCCTTAACCTCTAGCCTTATAAAAGCCAAGAAATGAATTACACGTTTAGCCGCACCCTTAAACAAAGCATTCAACCAAACGAAATATAAACAAATCCTACCTACCCCCGCCATAAACATCATTAAGCTTAAAAAACCCAAGCGAAATCTGACACTCACTCTGATAGATAAATAATATAAAAAAATAAATGTAAGAAGATCCTTTTAAACAATAATATATACGAACACAGTTTTATGTTTTGCGTATGTATATATCTGTGTTATCTTAATATCTGTGAATCAATTCTAGTGTACATCCTATATATATATATATCTATTGTGCGTGTATGTGTGAGCGTGGATATGTATACTTAACATTTTAACCCTTCCTTAACCCCCTACACCTCGACTGCACCCATTAACCCTCCTCAACTATCATAAACAGCTAATATTCCCACCCAGCCCGACAGAAGATGCACTTTCTTTCTTTATCCAACCCCTTAGTCTATAACAACACTAAACTCGGCTCTGACCTAAAATACCGGATCTCTATATATGGATGTATATATATATATATATATATATATATATATATATATATATATAACCTACAGATATGCATTTCAACCAGGAAGCGATGGTTGTTCGAAATCCTCAATTTTTTATATACACCGAACCATAACAATAGAATAGAGTTATGTAGTGGGAATTATTTAGCTTATTATTAGTAGGATTATCTAAATTTCTAATCATTAATTTTGATTAACAAATAAAAACTATACATCCCACAATTAATAATGTCAATTATGAAACTAGTCGCAACATTTTAAAGTGTCTAGCATGATTATTAACATTACCAAATTTGTAGCCATTAGGTAGTTATGCGTTTGAATTGTATGCACTTTATTTAACGTCATCAATTTCTTAACGGTTTAACCAGTCAAACTTTAAATCTCTCGTATGTGTAGAACGCCATCACGCTCTCATGCACATTTCAACTTTACAGACGCGTTTTCAAATATAAACTACTTGCCGTTATAATTCAAAAATAAGCACAACAGTAAAGACACTAACACTAATACCACCTGAAGATGATTTGACGATTCAAATCGAAAGTACTTGCAAAAAAGAAAAAAGAATGGAACAAGAAACCCATGGATCATATTTACATCAATTTGACCGAAACATTAGATGGACAATTCGGAAAATTGAAAAATAAAAAAAATCGCATCAAACAAAACCACTTCGTGTTATTTAATAATGTTTGCCTAAATGAAAATATGCTGCCTAAATACACACAATATATATATATATATATATATATATATATATATACAGCATGACGTCACTAGCTTTAAATGTATCGTTCCTTCCATTAAAGAAGTAGAACGCTCTGGACGTTAAGCCCGCCGATAAAGTGTTAAAATTATCACCGTTTCTTTGCTATTCTAAATTGACCGGGTGCTTAAGGCGTCGGATTTATGTTTTAAAATACTTGTAATCCGGGGTTTCGAATCGTATGACCGGTAGTGAATAGTCATATCTCTATGCTGATGAGTCCCGATTTAAAAAAAAACGAAACATATACGTACATAGATAATAAACAATAATTAATATATATATATATATATATATATATATATTGATAGATATATATATATATTGATAGATAGATGTGTCTGGTAGACCTTAGCAACCGATTTGATGTCAATCCTACAAACTTGATAGCGCAGAGAGGCTTCCTAAAAAATAGTGATTTATTTCAACTGAGGCCAAGTGAGAATCCGAACGTTGCTGGTGAAATGAGAGACGCTTGGTTTTAGATGTATTAAAAGTAACCAACCACTTTCCACGGAGACACAACGTGCTCCAAGTCGAAAAAAGAGAATTACACATGTCGAGTAAGCTACAAAACGAACACCTATTAAACATTTACAGCGACACTCTACGTTTGTATGATATATTATCTTGAAAGAATATATATATATATATATATATATATATATATATATATATATATATATATATATATATATATTAAACTATATCCATTTGATACTCTAAAATATATATATATATATATTATTAAACTACGAAATTACTTTTGTTAACAATGAACGAGGTTTATTTATAGAAACTTTCTATACGTGAAAAACATTACAATAGAGCTTCCAGCTAGGATGCAACATGGTCGTCTTCAAATCCAATGTCAATAAATACTTGTCAGAAAACTTCCTCTCCATTTTGTTCACTCAATTAATTATTTAAAATCCTATCATAATACTCATCAGTCAACTGATTATCTATTTAATTAACCTTTATCCTCGAGTGGCTTTTAGCTTTTATAAGTTGTGACGCATTAGTAAATTAACAAAGTATTAGAGATGCCTGTATCTGCCTGTTCTTTTTTACTTGCTTCCTCACGATGGCAGAGTTAGACACAAGATCGATTCTTACCCTGGAGAAAACCTTGCTCCCCAAAAAATTTGGACAAAAATAAAAATGGCTTCGAGCTAAAAAGATCTTTTTTCACTGACCAAGGGCAGAAAAGATGAAGTTTGCTATCACAATAGGTACTACACTTTTCGCCTAGCCAAAAGGCAAAGGATGCCTGTCTGTTCGCTACATGATTAAGTATGCTAGACAAAAGAACTTGAAATGTGGTACGAGGGATCTTCTGCCTCTGCTGATTGCCCTAACATATTTATCGTTATTTTGGTTGTTGTCTATATTGATACCATTCTCACTCTTGTACTCTGCAACCTTCCACAGGCGACTTTTGTCGGTGTCTGTATTCGTATTGGACTTTTGTTGGTGTCTGTATTCGTCTTGGACTTTTGTTGGTGTCTGTATTCGTCTTGGACTTTTGTTGGTGTCTGTATTCGTCTTGGACTTTTGTCGGTGTCTGTATTCGTCTTGGACGTTATGTGATCCGTTCGAGTAGACTGGTCTCATTCTGCATTCCATTCTTGTTCCATATCTTGTATCAGTTAATTGTTTCTTAAGTGAAATCCCTTGTGAAGGAACTTAAGTAAAAGATTAACTTGTACGTCTTTGTAAATTCTTATATTGCATACTTTGTGTGTGACTTAACGAATAACAAATAGAATTGTCCTATTTAAAAAAAAATCCAATTTTAAATTTTCTTTGTCAGCAAAATTCTAAATATTCTAAAACGAACTTTTTCGGCGGTACGAAAACATAAGACCCTAAAATATTAGTGAACAACCTCATTTTTCATAAATAATTCATTGATCACTATAAAAGAAACGTAGGAGAAAGGCAACATTATGTCCGTTTTTTGGGTGAAAATATGTCCATAGACTAATCAATCAAATAATGGGCAAACAGCTAATACACAGGTAAATCTTATCTTTTGTATCAAACAAAGAATCCGTCACGGTAGAACGGGTTTCTAATTTTGGTTTTATATGCGTTCTAACAAAATAAAACAAAACAAAGTATCTCCTTAAATTATGATAGAAAAAAGTTTCATCTCAGGCTAAAGCATCTATAATAAAATATAAAGATATTATATATATATATATATATATATATATATATATATATATATATATAATAATGGTAATAATCCAGGTGAAAAATATCCACAGGGTGGTAATCCAGAGAATTTTAACCGGGTTTATAAAAAGTGCTCAATATCAAAATAGAGCTTTATATATATATATATATATATATATATATATATATATATATATATATGTAAGTTGTATATGAAAAGAAATCAAATAAAGTGCTCGATCATATAAGAGAGCTAATATAATTTATTTAGATACTGTATATTACATATTTCAGCAATGTACCGCGGTTTCATCTAAAAGGACAGATTTAGACATCTTTAGTAAATCTCCGTGCCCAGTGGAATCATCGGCAAGCTGAAACGATTGTAGTCACGCCGGACAGGGAATGACGTCATTCCCTGTCGGGCGTTACTACAATCGTGACTACAATCGTTTCAGCTTGCCGATGATTCCACTGGGCACGGAGATTTACTAAAGATGTCTAAATCTGCCCTTTTGGATGAAACCGCGGTACATTGCTGAAATATGTAATATACAGTATCTAAATAAATTATATATATACATATATATATTTACACGCAAATGTGTCTTTGAAATACCCATGAAAATACAATATTAGTCAACAAATTTTGCATCAGTTATTTATTTCGATAATTCAGTATTGAACATGTGCTACTGTCAATATATCTGAAAGAATTACCGAAAAAAACTACCATTTTTTTCTGATGTTATGGCAAAATAATGAAATTTGGCGGAAATTAACAAGCAACAATTATTATTCGTAGGGAGAAGGTTCTAGCCAGAGAATACTCAAGTTAAAGGATTCGGTGTCGCATACAATCAAACCAGAAATAATTGATGTTTTCTTAAATTATCATAGGGCTTTTTCATGTTCATAGAAAATGCAGAAAAAGCATATTCAGGACCCTGATGATGATAAATATGCCATTGGTTTTACTTGGAGATCGACCATTGAAATATGATGCCATGTAATGCAAGCACATATCCGGATGTCGTTGATAACTATATATATATATATATATATATATACATATATATATATATATATATATATATATACATATATATATATATATATACATATATATATATATATATACATATATATATATATATATACATATATATATATATATATATACATATATATATATATATACATATATATATATATATATATATATATATATATATATACAACGTTTTGTTGTTTTTTATATGTATTTATATATTTATTTTTGAAAAAGCAATAAAACAAAACATCTGTATTAGGTTGGAGCTTACATGTATATATTGTTTTTAAATTTATTATTATATAATTTTATAATAATTCATACCCCAAAAGTTATGTGGTTTACAATTGTTTTTGTTTTTTAAATCTGCACAGCAAACATGAATTCAAGTAGTTAACCATAAATACAAATTAATAATTAACTAATAAATTTGAATAAAAGAGAGTGTATTCATGGTAAACTGCCTGACTTTCTGTTTGCAAAGCATATTTTGCTACACAATTAGAAACTAGATGACTTGTTTTGTGTATAAATTATAATAAAATAATATAATAATACATTTTGGGAATACAAATATATATGTATAATTTGTATTCATTGCTAGATAATGAGCTTGTTTTTTGTAATTGAAATTCGATATCTTCGTGAAAGATTTTGATTTATATATATACTATTTATATTGCCATATTTTATATACTATTTATATTGCCATATTTATATATATACTATTTATATTGAATTATTTTATATACTATTTATATTTCCATATTTATATATATACTACTTATATTGCCATATTTATATTTATACTATTTATATTGCCATATTTATATATATACTATTTATATTGAATTATTTTATATACTATTTATATTGCCATATTTATATATATACTATTTATATTGCCATATTTATATATATACTATTTATATTGCCATATTTATATATATATACTATTTATATTGCCATCTTTATATATATACTATTTATATTGCCATATTTTATATACTATTTATATTGCCATATTTATATATATACTATTTATATTGCCATATTTATATATATACTATTTATATTGCCATATTTATATATATACTATTTATATTGCCATCTTTATATATATACTATTTATATTGCCATATTTATATATATACTATTTATATTGCCATATTTATATATATACTATTTATATTGCAATATTTATATAAATACTATTTATATTGCCATATTTATATATATACTATTTATATTGCCATATTTATATATATACTATTTATATTGCCATATTTATATATATACTATTTATATTGCCATATTTATATATATACTATTTATATTGCCATATTTATATATATACTATTTATATTGCAATATTTATATAAATACTATTTATATTGCCATATTTATATATATACTATTTATATTGCCATATTTATATATATACTATTTATATTGCCATATTTATATATATACTATTTATATTGCCATATTTATATATATACTATTTATGTTGCCATATTTATATATATACTATTTATATTGCCATATTTATATATATACTATTTATGTTGCCATATTTATATATACACTATTTATATACTATATTTATATATATACTATTTATATTGCCATATGTATATATATACTATTTATATTGCCATATTTTATATACTATTTATATTGCCATATTTATATATATATATATACTATTTATATTGCCATATTTATATATATACTATTTATATTGCCATATTTATATATATACTATTTATATTGCCATATTTATATATATCCTATTTATATTGCCATATTTATATATATACTATTTATGTTGCCATATTTATATATATACACTATTTATATTGCCATATTTATATATATTCTATTTATATTGCCATATTTGTATATATACTATTTATATTGCCATATGTATATATATATACTATTTATATTGCCATATTTATATATATAATATTTATATTGCCATATTTATATATATTCTATTTATATTGCCATATTTGTATATATACTATTTATATTGCCATATGTATATATATATACTATTTATATTGCCATATTTATATATATACTATTTATATTGCCATATTTATATATATATACTATTTATATTGCCATATTTATATATATACTATTTATATTGCCATATTTATATATACTATTTATATTGCCATATTTATATATATATATACTATTTATATTGCCATATTTATATATATACTATTTATATTGCCATATTTATATTTATACTATTATGTTGCCATATTTATATATATATATACTATTTATATTACCATTATTAAATATATACTATTTATATTGCCATATTTATATATATACTATTTATATTGCCATATTTATATAAATACTATTTATGTTACTATATTTTATATATACTATTTATATTGCAATATTTATATATATACTATTTGTATTGTCATATTTATACATATTCTATTTATGTTGCCATATTTATATATATATTCTATTTATATTGTCATATTTATATATATACTATTTATATTGCCATATTTATATATATAGTATTTATATTGCCATATTTATATATGTACTATTTATATTGCCATATTTATATATATACTATTTATATTGCCATATTTATATATATACTATTTACATTGCCATATTTATATATATACTATTTATATTGCCATATTTATATATAAGTCGGTTTTCTCAACGGGCAATATTTTCCGCTGTCTTTTTTTCCATTTTAAAACATATTCCATGCTATTTTGCCCAGGAAGTCTTTTTAATGGCGAATATTTTCAACCTCACGTTTTACTGAGCCTTGCCTGCATCCACGAACGTACCTCTTATTGGACTTTTTACCCTTTGGATTCATTCTATCTTCGCCGCACCTGAAGTTGTGGTTTTTGGAATTTAACATTGAATCCTCTCTCACCACCTCTTGTGCCTTTTAACGACCTACCTATCAACATTTCATTTTCTCCGCTGGACTTTTCGACACCGGACTTTTTAGCAATCGGACATTTGATTGCATTCGGGCAGAGTGTTGGCCTGTGTTTATTTCCCTACAACTTTTATTTTACTTTTTCAAATTTTAAATCTTGGCCTTTGCCAACTTATCTATCCCAGCGACTTCCTCTGATGATAAGATTTTGATCTTTGAAAAACCTGGCTTAAGGAAAATTTAACTTGAATAAATTGCCTTTTTGCGGAATATACCTTGCTCTGAGCAATTGAATTGAATTATGATTTGGCTTTTGCTTGTCTAATTCCTTTCCATTCTTCTTCATATATGTATATATATATATATATATATATATATATATATATATATATATATATATATATATATTAATAATATGTTTTTAAAAGGCTGTGGGCAATGCAAATTCCGGGTAAGATGTAAGCTGGAAGGAACAAAAATAATAAATCGACTACGAAATGTGGCTTACTATTTATTTTTCCAGCAAGTGTGGTGTTAGCTGTTTGTCTGATGTCCGGATGATTATAAAATCATTTATTTAATATTTCGGGAAAAGAAACTTCCCTTTGTCAAAAATAATGAGCACCAGAGGAAAATTCCGTCCGTGCAGAGAATCTGCCAAAATGGATGCCAGAAGCCATATATATGTATATGTGGGAAATAAAAAAAAACAAAAGATAGTTGTTTATATATTTTATATATTCATGAATTGTTCGTGTTTATTGTAAGACTTCTTCAGGATGATAGTTTGAAGAAAAATCTCATGCAAGTACATCGAAGTTTGGGGCTGACATGCTAGTGAGATGAAGGGATATAGCAGCCGTGTCTACCATTAAACCCAGAGAGTCCAGGCTGTGAGGAGTCAATCGTCGAGAAAGATTTGATTCTGTATCCTATACTATATCCATTCATCTCACCACCATGTCAAATCCAAACTTCGATGTACTTGCATGACATTTTTCTTAAAACTATCATCCTGAGGACGTCTTACAATAAAGAGGAAACGTTGATGAATATATAAACAACTATCTCTTGTTTTTTTTCTTTTTTTTATTTCCCATTACGTCGGATACTCTTATCCTTCCTTTTTCATATATATGTATATATATATATATATATATATATATATATATATATATATATATATATATATATATATATTAGACTGAAACATGCGGACGTATGCGTATTTTTAAACATGTTCACTAATTTACGGAAAATAAAATCTAATATGTAATGCGATTGCAAATTTCAAGATTAGTAACTTTTTGGTATTATTGTTGATAAGGACTCTAAGTAAAATCACTCGCTCACTTCCAAACATGAGACTATACTTTTGTGATGCCATTATGCATGAACACTCGGAAAAACTTGGGTAAATAAACACAATTTCGTAGAATTTAGAGTAGGGGATCACTTTCCGTGCAGATAGCAGTTGAATGAAATGTAACCGTTCTAGTGCCTATTTACTTGCCTCCCCACAAGGTTAAAGTAAGACACAAGGTTGTTTTTTAATGTGTGATAATTTCAGATCCTTAAAAGAAGAAACTCTGCATTGTAACAAAAATGAAAAGTGCCTTAGTCTAGAAGGATTTCTCTTTCATTGACCGAGGGCAGAAAAGATGAAGTGTTGTATCAAACAAGATACTATACTTTGCAATATTTGTTTGCACAAAAAATACAGAATTATAAAAAATTGATATTATATTTTCCTCCTAGTAATTATTTAATTGTTATAGTTATTTTTGTGAGTTGCCACCTGGACCTAAGGTTATTAATAGAGTTAATTGTGGGTATTTTTTGGGGGAGAGGTAGCTGTTTCCATATAGACTTTGGTTTAGTGGCAGGATTAATGGATTGTTTATTCCCCGCCCCCCCCCCCAAAAAAAACACACAATTTATATCCCTTAGTAAAAAAAAATATCATGATGTACACTTAAAACGCTATCCCGATTGCGATCGGCTAGAAATGAGTGATGATTTTACATTAAATATATATGCAAAACTCTAAGTTCTGAAATAATTGTTTTTCTTTCCCAACACGTAATCGCTTACAAAAAAGATAATCTCATTTGTGCTTAGAGGAGGGTACTAATCTACAAATTTATCGATAATTATTTAAATATTACATTTTCAAATATTCTTTAAAGTCTTCCAGTACGATATAAGAAAATAATATTTATACTGTAGAAAGCGTCCGAATTATCTAAATATTTATTTCAATTTTCCTAAAAAAGCAGACATAAAAAGTCCACAGTTTCAATTTCATTAGGAACATCTTTGCTTCATTACCGCTAAGAAAAAATACGAAACTAATAGAAAAAATACACACATATTTGAAAGTTAATATTTTCACTACAGCTAATTTTTCTTCATTTTCTTCATTAATAAATAGCATTTTCAATTTAGCATTTTTGGGGTTTATTTCCTCTAAAAAGTGTGACTTCAGTTTTTAATTTGGCATTTTTGGGTCATTTTTGTGGCAAATTCGACTTCAAAAGTCAATTATCACTTTTTTCTACTAAAAGTCATACAACTCGGTTTCTATTGCCAAACATTTTCAACTATTTCGAATCAGCTCATCGAGTTGTATCTTTCTATTTTTCATTATATTTATAATTTAAAAAGTTATGTCAAGTTAAAGAGCATGAGAAGCGTTACACAATCGGCATTTTGGTCAGTATAAGTTGCTCAACGCTTCCATATCTTCTTTTGAGATATTTATATTATTAGGTTCCTTGTGCTATTTGCTACATTTTTGGTAAAATGAAATAAATATCTGTTTTAAATTTAAAAAAGGTTATCCTACATGCTGATGACCACGCATATGTTCAATACTTTTTTCTACTGTACCAAGTGTTTTGTACTGTACATAATTTGAATTACTTTTTGTTAAAAAAAGACTTGGAACGAATCAATTCTAGTGCAGAAAAAAAGTGTGGCTAAAAACTGAATTAAGCCCAATAATTGGTAACGATTGGGTAAATGTTGACCGTAAGAATATTATTCACACACTACCGTGTGTGAATAATAAGAATATCATAGTAATCTAGAGACAGACTGTTATGCTGTATCACAGCTATTCAGTAGTGGCTGGACATGCAAGGGCCCCAAGGTATTTGATTGGGAGCCATTATGTCAAGAAGAAAGTTGATACAGGGTGACCAAAAAAAAAAACGGGCCACCGTGTACACTTTATGTGATATCTCCTTTATTTATTCATCGATTGCCCTTATTTTACAGGACATGGCAGAATCAACGATCGTGAGTACACTAGTCTTAGTGGGAGCTAGGACAAAGAATACACTGTGTTTAATTATACAACAAGACAGGGTCGTTTAAGAAAACCCAGGACAGTTTCATGCATCAGTTTGAATGTGAAAAGGCTCCATCCAAAAGCAGAATTCAGAACTGGGTGGACCACTTCGAGAAGTACGGAACCGTGTAGAACCTCAACGCTGCCAGTGAGAACCGTCCAAGCCACTCGGGACGTCCCAAGAAGTGGACAGCCGAGCTCTGTGCGTAAGCGAAGTCAGTCCCTCGGTATCTCTCGTGAGACTTGCAGGAGAGTGCTGGTGAACGATATCAGGGCTTACCCATACAGAATACAGACGCTGCAGACCCTTACAGCCTCAGACAAGAAGACGAGGAGCGCTATGGCAGTCAAGATGCTCGATAAGGCATGTGTAGCAACTAGTGTTTTGAGTACGGCAGTGTACGAAATGATCTTTGCCACATTACATGGAAATATCATTTATCGCATATGGCATAAATCATAAGTAATCGTGAGGGCACATGGCTAGCTAATGAAAAAGATTAAATAGTTGATAATCGAACTTAGATACTTAAACATATATACTCACTAATACACATGTATATATATATATATATATATATATATATATATATATATATATATATATATATATATATATATAAGGAAAAACATTTTTAGACTATTTTAAAAACCTGGACAACGCAAATTATTTGTTTTTTAAAATAAATTATTTATTTACTTTAAACACTTTTTTTTATAAACTTGAGTACTTTCGATGATAAACATCGTTGTCAGAAGTATAAGCATATGTTTTTCTTCTCTTCCTCTTTCGTACAATCCTACTCGACTGAGACATATTTATCGCAGTCAAGTTGAAATTCGTCTTCATGTTATAGACAATAAGTGTTGATATGCCGTTGTGTGTAGCACGCGATTACGTGAATAAGGTAGTTTGAATATTTTTTTAGAATATTTTGAAAACGTGGACAACGCAAGTTATTTGTTTTTTAAAATAAATTATTTATTTACCTTAAAACCCTTTTTCTTTTTTTTTGATAAACTTGAATACTTTCGACGCTAAACATCTTTGTCAAAAGTATAAGCATATTTTTTCTTCTCTTCCTCTTTCGTACAATCCTACTCGACGGAGACATATTTATCGCAGTCAATATATATATAGTAAGTAAACTGATTACTTTTATTAAATAGGTAATTATCAATGGTTTCTACGCTCATAGCT
>OY744530.1:108417060-108609560 GCA_963556195.1 Sepiola atlantica | reverse complement strand
CAGGACCATAAATTATTTGAACCAGTTTAGTTTCCTACTCTTAAAATTAATTTCCTGATTGTCAGTGACCGGTGATTTTAAAACATATTTATTTGAAAGCATTTTCGAATTTTTAAAAAAATTTGTGTTTGAAAACCGACCAACAAAATAATCTTTTTTTAGGTGACGCTTTAATGTCATTAGGTCAGAATTCAGTAAACAATATTTATTTCAAGTGATATCAACTCGACACAAATCTATTAAATGTTCTCTAGATGTATTTTCCAACCTCCCAGAGGGATTTCCGCATATTACTTCTTGAAAACCGACCCACTAAATAGGTTTTCAAGAGGAGGGAGTTTAAGTCGATGGACCGGAATCAGTGGCCAGTATTTATGTCACGTAATATCTACTTAACATTAATCTATTATATATCCTGCAGAACTATTTTCAACCCCCCAGGGTGCGTTAGGCGTATTAGTTTTTGAAAACAGAGCCACCAAATTAATATGTATTCTGTGGGGGTATTAAAGTCAATGAGACGCAAGTAAAGTAACTGTCACTATTTATATTACGTGGTATCTACTCAGGAAAAAATGTACGATATATCTCCACTTCGACAGAGTATTTTAGGCAAGTAAGGGTTTTCAAAAATGAGTCACTAAATATATTTTCAAAAGATGGTTAAATTTAAAAGGGTCTTAAGTAGCAACCTTATTCTTATCACGGTAAATCTACTTTTCTGCAGGTGTGTGTGCAGACGTATCTGAGAATATGTGGAGCGGTTGAGCCTATTCGTATTTGAAAAACGACCATAAACATATATTTTCTGCTAGTGGATTCATATCTTCTAGCTAAATCTTTGTGTCCCGAGAAGTATTTCTAAATCTACGTAGTGCTTCATTTTTGAAAATCTAATTTGACTTAAACAATCTGTCCTATACGAGATATATATCTATATATATATATATATACATAGGTAAATTTATAGAAGTGCAACCCTCGTATTTCGCCCCCTAAAAAAAAGTTTCTACTTTTTTGGGCAAATTACATGTAAACAGCCTCAAAAAATATCTGCTATGAAAAAAAATTATGAAAATTTTTCTCATTTTAGATTTTAGGAGGGGGATCACTTTCCTATATAAGTTATACGTAAAGTGTGCCCCCATTTCTTGGCCACGGAAATCTAACCCCTCACATTTTTCCTTCTAAATAAATAAAAATTCAACTTTTTTTGGCAAATTACATGTAAACAGCCATAACAAATATCCGCTATGAAATAAAATTATAAAAATGTTTATTATTTTAGATTTTAGGAGGAGTGGGGGATCACTTTCTTATATAAGTTATACGTAAAGTGAGCCCCCGTTTCTTGGCCACGAAATCTAACCCCTCGTATTTCGCCCCCTAAAAAAAAAGTTTCTACTTTTGGGGGCAAATTACATGTAAATAGCCATAACAAATATCAGCTATGAAAAAAAATTATGAACATGTTTCTTTATTTAGATTTTAGGAGGGGGCGGATCACTTTCCTATATAAGTTATACGTAATGTGAGCACGCATTTCTTGGCCACTTAGAATCACACCCTAGCGAACACGTGTTGAAAGAAATATTCACAAAAAAGGTTAATTTAGATTTTATTTGGGCGCGAAATACGAGGGGTGCACTTCTATAAATGTACCTATACATAATGTCAATCTGTGTGTGTTCCCAGTACAACAGAGGTGGAAACAGGGGAGGAAATCTATGAGGGAAACGAAACCGAGCAAAGCGAATCGTTGAAGTCACCGAGCAAAGCAAGGGAAACATTCAGCTGGAAGGCTTGTGAGTGAGAGGCCGTAAAACTGATCTGTTATTGCAGATAGAACCAAACGAAACTGATAGAGTTAAATGACAGTAGATCACAGATACAATTTGTCGGGATAAATAAAGTTGCTATAGACTTATTACTTGTTGCGATTAACTCTAGACTCAACGAATAACTGAATATGTTAAGTCGAAACATATTAGTTAAAACATAATGAAAACTTCATACACACACAAGCATGACATAATTTTTCTAGAAAATGTCAACTTCCCTGATATTAACAGCTGTGGGTAGCTGGCGGTTAACATGTCTTATGCGGTTACCAAAAGTCAAGCGATGAGCTTGAAGAAGGACACTGGCCTCTCTGGATTGGAACTTCTGGCCGTATTGAGTGAGCGAGCATCGTGTCGAACGAACTTCGTGAATGTATTACCATCAATTAATGATTAACACAAGAAGAAGAAAAAGAAAAAAGATGCCATGAATATGCAGGTAAAATCAAAGAGAGATCGAGATAAAAATTCGTAGATTTATTGTTGAAGTAATGTATAGCGTATTTTTTTAAAATGGAAATCGCTCCAAACAAGGCATGAAGCGCCTTGATGTAAGGAGCGAATGGGAACAAAAGATGATTATCGCAAAGAAAAGAATGCATATAGGCCTTAGTCCTGACTAGGCCAATGTTATAGATAAGAGGAAAACAGTCTACAGGAAGTAAGTTCCACAAGCCTGCAGTTATTGGGAATAAACTACTTGAATAGGAAGCTGTATTACAATGAGGCATCGGAACAACGAATTGATGGAGACCACTAGACCAACGAGTCAAATGAGCTGGAACAATAGAAGCAGAGAATAGTTCATACAATTCTGAAGAACACATGTCTTAATGGTATTTATATAAAAGACTGATACTAGTAACATCACCTCTATGAGAGAGGGTCAGAGAGAGGGTGCATCCCTCTTTTCTGAAATGTATTTCCCTAGCTCGATGAGGCATTTCCGGTAATTATTAGAAGCGTTTAGTTTAATCGTTTTTACCTACGTTTGTAAGCGTCATCTTTCAGGTCGCCCCATAGAAAATACTCACACAGGGACGAAGCTAGCGAAAGAAGATGATGTCTTCCAACACACTACGTATGAATATGAAATATTCTTTACATAGCTCTCTCAAATGATTAATTGATATAATGGTTGTATACGTCTAAATCATAAATGAAACATAAATAATCGTAAAAGATTAGCGTAAATCCATGGGAATCATACGGTTACTTTCTTCATCTATCTGTATAATTAAATTTTATCAACAATATTTCTCTTAAGATAATAGATGCATTTCAGGATTAAAAACATAAGAATGCCTCTTTTTCCTCTACCGTAAAAATAATTATCATTGTCTGTGAAATATTCTATAAATAAACCAAGCGAATATGTCTCTTGTGTCTTTACTTATTGAAAATTGTAACAATTTAAATCTCTTTAAAACAATAAGTATTCAATATTATTTGAATTATTTGGACTACTGTTCCAATCTTTGGTATCATTCTCAAAATTGCCAGGCCGATATCACCTCCGACCTTCTTCAGATGCGTCTTGTAAAACTCTCGAATTTGTACAGAATTTCAAACGGAACCCTCTATTTGATCGCGTACCTTAAGACTTCTACACGATCATAGCTGATAAAACGAAACATTAATAAAGAGTTCCCTCCAAAATTCCGTATGGATTCCCGAGTTCGACAAAAAATCCCCAAGTACGACAAGACCCACATGAAGAAGGTCCCAGGTTACATCGGCCGAAACGTTGTGATAATAAGATATAACATCAGAACAGTAGTCCGAATAATCTAAATAATATAAATGATCAATACTCATTTGAAAAATTCGAACAAAAAACTCCGCCGTATCACGGAGCTGTAGTGTGAGTAGATGAACGAGTGAATCAAGCTGAGATTCGAAAACTTAGCGCTTTGTCAACAGTCACGACGTCTTACCTCTACGCTATCACCGTCGTTATGTAGAAAATGAGTATAATGTGCATATATGTTTACATTTGCATGATTGACTGTTGAAGCAGATCAATTCATTACGAATACCTATGCTTTATACTAGTTAGTGTGTAATATAAACGCCTATGTTGGCAGGGGCTCGTTCTCCGATGCAGAGAATGTGAAGTCATAGGCAGAACTACGGGCCCTGAACTGATGCCTGGGTGGCGTTAGCGTAGGGGCCATCAACTAAGAACCTGTCTCGCGACGGTCGAAGCAGACACAGAAACAATACCTGACTGTCGCGACTACGGTCTCTGACGTTGTACAAGAGACTGACTCGAAAATATCACCAATGTTTTCTTTTGACTGGGAACAATGGAGTGCAGTGATTACATATATGGTGTACCCTCTTGGAAAAGGATTAAGCGCACTTCCGACGAAACCCGATTTCAGTGAAAGTATTTTGTGTAAGTAGTCTTCGAAAAGATTACTATTTCATATGAACACTTTGCATTTAAATCAACTATTTCAAAAAATTTGTATTAGACATGAATTAATAAATATTACCCTAATGTCAGTTTCTTTGGGGTATTTTCAAGAATTGCAGTGGGTATAATATGGGGACACCCTCGCATTTGGAAATTCAAATATTTCATATCTGAATTAAATTAGACACCAAGTAAGCAAGATTATTTCAATTTCAATTTCTTGCTTAAAACAACTTAAGCTTAACCCCTAAATTGTGTAAAGGGACATAAAAGTGGTGCAAAATCTCTTCTGTCATCAGAATTAATCATAGCCGTCTTGGCAAGGTTTTTATTACAGACCTTTTTAAGTGCGAAGATGCTAGTCGCATGAACACATTTCTTCATCTCATTGCTATCATGTTTCTCCTGCGACCAACACCCATTGTCATAACCATCAATACACGTAAGAAGACCAAAGGAACGGCCGTAAATTCTGTTCTGTTAGAAAATAATTGTTTTTTCAAAATACATTTTGTATTGTTAAATGTTAACAAATAAGAAATAAATAGAGAAAAGATATAAATATTTATATATTTTTCATTTTTATGCATATATACAGGGTGGGCCAAAATAAGGGTCCTATCTTTAAATTTGAATAACTTGAATTTGAATAACTTCCACAAAATAAAAGTTAAACTCACCAAACTTTATGTGTGTGTAGACTGACCTTTCCGAGGTTTTTTGAAATAAACAAAACAAATTTTAGCCGAAAAACACTTCTTAAAACTTACAAAAACTAAAGTATTGTTTTTTACACTGTTTTGAGTTTTTTAAGCAAAAATAATGTTTTCTAAATGAGGGTACGTTCCTTAGGGCTAATACGGCTCATGCTTGCTTCGGAAGGGGGTCCTTTACTTATTCTAAAAAAAAAATTAAAAAAATCAATAAATAAAAAAGTTATGAATTTTTAAAAATAGGACCCTTATTTTTGCCCACCCTGTATATATAAATATATATATATATATACACAAAATTATAGTAATTAAGCTACACAGAGGCTTTCGTGTTCGATCCCCGTATGGAATATGCAGACTAAAATGTCGATTCTATACTGGAATGAAACGCGAAAGCCTATGTGTAGCCTAATTTCTATAAACATATTTTCATAAAATACTACTTAGCTCTACCCATGTATTGCGCACTGTTGAAGTAAATGCTGAAAATCGATACATACAATATTATATTGCTTTATAACATTTTATATGAGTACATGAAATAATACATATATATATATATACATATATATAATATATAATATATATATGTATAGTAGTAACATAAATTTTAAGCATGTAAGCTACGCAGACACGTATGTGGTTAATTCTCGTAGAAGTTAATACGGTATTTAGCTTAATGATTTCTTTAGGGAATGGACGTTTCTGTGTAGCTTACTTGCCATATATATTTTCATACTACTAATAAGCTCTATTATCATATTGAGCCCATTTTTATTAAATACAGCATATATATATATATATATATATATATATATATATATATATATATATAAACTGGCCGAAAACATCAGGTCAGCTTAATTTTATTCGAATTGGTCTTAGCAGCGCTTGCATCTAACCAGGAAGTTATGGCTTGCACAACTCCTATCAGCTCATAAGAACCCTTCATTGGACATTATGATATTTAACACCAAGTGAGTTTTCTGAACTTTTCGTATGATTTGTTTTTTTCTATCGTTTTATTAATTTGCATACACCTTGGATACACTTTTCACTGTCATCTACTGCATCTATAGCAAACAGATCTCCCGCCTGGATAAACCTTTTCGTTTTTGGAATACCATTCACCACCTGGATTGTTTTTTAATTAACCTCTCCGACATCTTTCTTGAAGCCGTCTTAAACTTTATGACTTGGATGAACTGTATAAGTTTAACAAAAAAGTTTTGATTTGGGCCGATATATTTGATGTTTTATATAGCTTTATGTATTTTATATATTTGTTTATATATTTTCAAAGTTTAATTTTATTATCTGCAGTAATGTCATTGCGATAATGGCCATCTTAGGTGAAGATTTTCTTTTAAAACTCATGAGTTAAGGACTTTAAAGTACTTTGCTTGAACTTTGAATTCTAGTAAAATTTGATTCGTTCACTTTATCCAGTGCTATATATATATATATATATATATATATATATATATATATATATATATATATATATATATATATATATATATATATATATAAACGCAATATAATACTTTATCTCATAATATTATATGTATATACATTAAATATTAATAACTTATAGACATATCACTGCTTTTTAGTGTATCGCAAATGTGGCAAGTCATTCATGATATGCTTCGAAACTAAATCGCTTCATCATTTGTCGATAAACGTTATCACTGTGCATCAGCCACACGTTAGGAAGCTCTACAATGTTTGTTGTTTTATATTTAACTAGTCCTGTACTATTTTACGAATAATTATGCATTTACGCTAAGAGAGTTCTAATTACCAGAGGTTTGGTGCACATTTACTTATTTGTTACTACACAGACAGCTGTTCGGTTGTATCCCTGTCTCTTCAGTGTGGCTTGAAACGCTCAGCTGCTGAAAACTGTGATTCTGAATCCGATCGTCTTATAAGTATACGGTATAAACGAGATAACTATGGAGAAATGAATGTCATTTCATTTATATCAGGTCTAAATAACCTATTAGGATATATAATGTATTTTTATGTAATTATCTTTATTGATGATTGTAGCGTTCGTTGTTATTTTGCTTACTATTATTTCGATTGTCTCACTTTCCTAAGTGATTAAGATGCAGAAAATTGCATTATTAGTCGCCTTTAACTTCATAGGACGTATTCTTTCCGTTAATATATATTTGTATTTATTTTATACGTACACAAAAGTAATCCATGGACACGTGTTTCTGGCTCACAGCCGTCATTTAGGTGATAAAAATCGTACATATTTCTATACGTAGCGTCTTGGTCCAGTGGTAGAACACTGGACTACATACATCAATATCGAAGGTTCGATCTCTGTCTAAGTTTGCCATGCTGATGACGGCTGTGAGCCAGAAACACGTGTCCATGGATTACTATTAGAATATATGTAATGTTTAATGAACGAAATTATATAAGGTACTATACTATCCATTATAAATGAATTATACACGTACTTATTAGAAAATGATCCTCAATAAAGTAACCCTTATTAATACAAATTGTCTTGAACTTTTAACAAACGACATGTTTTCTTTTTAAATATATATTACATAATAACACTTTAATTCGCATTACTACTTAATTTTTATGAAATGCTTTACATTAAACTGGAAATAAGAAGAATGCAATTATCTTTGCTACTTAACTGTTGAAACACTTAAACTGCGTTAAATAATCCGTAAGCGGTTGCTGCTGGCAATTGGACGCGGCTAGTAAATAATTATTAGTATATAAACATTATTAGCAAGATCTCGCTTCGAAGTTCTGAGTGTTGGAATAGTTAGATGAAAATGTGTAAGAATAATGTTAAAAACATAGTTTCAAATACAATTAGAGTGTAGCGTAAGCTTAGAGCAGGAAAATTTGTTTAAATAGAAGATTCCCACTTCGTCATGGCCGTCAAATCTGAATTTCAACGTGTGTTAATCACAAAAAATCCGCCATATATTTTTGTCCGCTTCGACAATTTCTTCGCCAATGTTCTGTATTGGATATGAAATGACTGTGATGCTTAATTTGCGACACTATATAAAAATGTGAATTGATTATATATTTCAATTTTGTTTAGAAAACTGCCATGTTTGTTACTTTGTAATATCATTATATTTTGTTTATAATTAAAAGTTATACTATTAAAATGATAATTTCAAAATAAATAATACCAATTTAAAAAATAGTTGTATTTTATTATCTGTTAATCAGTAAACAAATTGTTAAAAACAAATTATTTGCAAAAAAAAAATCGGGCAAAAAATATCATGGGAAATTTTGATTTTGATTAACACGGGGGAAATTTACGATTTGGTTATCATGATGGAGTTGAGATTTTGTATTTAACCTTAAATTTCATTAGAAGTCATGTTAGAGTAAGGAGCACGTGTCAGGATAGTGCATCACAAAAATAGGTCGGTAGTGATATGTAGCTGATAAGGTGATGTGGTGGTTCTCTTTGTTCCCAACTACAGGAGAGCGGTCGAGAGATGCTTACATCCCACTATGAGGGATTAGTTAAGGTGGGGGGTATGTCTGTATACTGTATACAAGAAAAGTAAAAAAAAGCCGGTAAAATGGTTTATAACATCTTAAATGATGTTGTGCTTTAATTATTTAGACCTCTAACATTAATCAACATGCACACGATAGAACAACAACAAAGAAGGAGAGAAGATAGAACAGAATACTGCTACGTTTTATCAAACCCACAAGACTCAGGTTGTCTACGTGATGAGCCTACCTTATAATCTACTGAGATAGAGTATTTGGTTTCAGTTGTGAAACTATACGAACTTAAATGTATGGTCCTTTTTAAAGAAAAAAGAACGGATTTATACCTTTTGGCATTATCATATTAAGCTTTGATTTTTATATATACCTCTTTTCTAAGGAAGGTCTACTGTCTCCCAAGTACACAATCAATCAAGATACATGAACGATTAAAAATACATTAATGGACGTTCTCTTACATGATTTAGATCGACTGAGGAAACACCGTTTGCAAACAAGTTCTCCGTACACCGAAAATAAAAACCAGGACGAGGCAAACGACCGGAGGTTTTAATATTAAATAAAATATATCAATCTACTGGCGATAGAAAAAGAATATATATATATATATATATATATATATATATATATATGTATATATATATATATATATATATATATATATATATATATATATATATATATATATATATATATATATATATTGTGTGTGTATTTAGGCAGCAAGTTTACATTTAGGCAAACGTTGTTGAATAGCACGGAGTGTTTCTGCTTTGTGATCTTTTTAAAAAATTTTTCCATCTTCCGAATGGTCAACTTCGTACATCGATCAAACTGGTGTATGAAGTTTCCGTAGTTTTGTTGTTCCATCTTCCTTGCGAGTACTTTCGATTTGATATCCTCAAATCATCTTCAGGCGTGTTAGTGTGAAAAAAGAATATGTATTTCATACACCAGTTTGATTGAGGTACGAAGTTGACCATTCGGAAGATGGAAAAAAATTTTAAAAAGATCACAAAGCAGAAACACTCCGTGCTATTCAACAACGTTTGCTTAAATATATATATGTATATATATATATATATATATATATATATATATATATATATATATATATATATAAAATATGAAACTAAAAGTATACTTTTAGAGGATAGAACATATAGTGAAATGGTTTAAGCTCAATATACGAGATAGAGCAATTATAAATATAAATGAAAGAAGAGAGATAAAAATGTACGAATGACAAATCTATTTCAACTTCGATTGTTCAATGCAGGGTGTAGTCCATAAAAACATGTTTATTTTCTTTCAAGGCTTTGCAAACATTAAAATCTTATCAACAGAGGAATTACAATAGATGGATCAGTTGGCAGTGGAAAAGCCAACATTCAAAATATGAAAAACAGTAATAGAGAGCAAGAGTATGCGTGTAAATAAAATGGAGTTTGTCGAATTGGTGCATGTCCATTGATAAGGTGTCCGGTGAAAGAAGATTTAAATATAGAAAATGTAATTCCTCTGATGATAAGATTTTAATCTTTGAAAAGTCTTGGCTTAAGGAAAGAAAAATAAACATGTTTTTTTATCGAGTACACCTTGCATTGAACAATCGAAATTGAAATAGATTTGTCATTCGTACATCTTTATCTCGCTTCTTTCATTTCTCTCTCTCTCTCTCTCTCTCTCTCTCTCTCTCTCTCTATATATATATATATATATATATATATATATATATATATATATATATATATATATATTACTCAAAATTATAAAACCGACCAGGTCAGTAACTTGGAATAAATATGACGATTCTAGTAGATTATTGAAATGCTTAGGTGTATTACTCCTTGTCTAATGTTTGGTATTAAAGTGAGTTATAGATTGTACGGCAAAAGGAATTAAATCAATTTCTGAGGGTTGATATGAGTAATTATTTTAGCCTCTAAGACAGACGAATAAGATAGACTTGCAGCTCACGTCAAAAGTTAACACTCTTATATTATTGTTATTATTGTTGTTATTATTATTATTATTATTATTATTATTATTATTATTATTATTTGTACTCACTAGGAGTTATTATTATTATTATTATTATTATTATTATTATGTGTACTCACTAGAAGTTATTATTATTATTATTATTATCATTATTATTTTTATTATTTGTACTCACTAGGAGTTATTATTATTATTATTATTATTATTATTATTTATTATTATTATTATTATTATTATTATTATTATTATTTGTACTCACTAGGAGTTATTATTATTATCATTATTATTATTATTATTTGTACTCACTAGAAGTTATTATTATTATTTATTATTATTATTATTATTATTATTGTTATTATTATTATTATTATTCACTCATTAAGAGTTGCTCACTGATAATAACTGGTGGTGTTCCCTTGAGTCTGCAAGATAACAAGTCTCTGTAGATTTTCTAGTAATCTCCACCTCTTTCGATAACCATTACACATTATATTGCGTTCTCGCACCAGCCGATACCATTGATTTCTCGCTAGTAAAACTCAGTGGTCTTTTCGGGGCTTTGGATGGCAATCAGCCTTTCAAATGCCCTAGTACTACCGCATCCTTCCAACAGAGGTCTGCTTACTGCTCTTCCTCTTTGGCAATTCTATCCTCCTTGGCCCTTGACTATTTGGTGTGGTATCAGCCGAAGCTGGAGACATCACATTGTTTCTTTTCTTAGAGGGTATAAGATGTTTATTCAGTTAAAGCTCCCTCGCGTTCAAGTATTTTTATTATTATTATTATTATTATTATTAGAAGTATTAGTAGTATAATTATTATTATAATTATTTTTATTTTAATTATTATTATTATTATTATTATTATCATTATTATTATTATTATTATTATTATTATTATTATTATTAGGAAGAAGAAGGAGAAGTTTTTCAAACCAGTCAATTAATTGTCTTGTAGAGACCCAAGGTGAATATTTTATTTTATTCTTAATTTTAGAGATAATCCTATCTCGTATCTTTACTAATTCTACCTTATCTGATCCACAGGAGAAAATCAATCTAATGGATCTGTGTCCACAGGAATAATATTTATAGTTCTTTAAAGTCAATCTAGGTGTACCTGAAGTTAGACTTTCACTTTATTTATGTATCTTTTTTTTTAGCTAACATAGCATCGGCAGCAGAAAGTGTGAAATCATTATTTTTTGGTATCCTTCAAAATAGGTTTATCTTATTTTTTCGGCTTATTAAATTCAGTTCATCTCAAGTTTTCTAGAGCAGGGTTGTGTATTTTTTTTTAAACTTCAGGTCGTAATCATTTGTTTTTTCTCTCTCCTTGTCCATCTCATTAATTATTGAGTCCATTGGAAGTGGAGTTCTTCATAAATATTACTGTAGTAGTAAAATATTCACTTCAACAGTATTTACTTCAACAGTGTTTACTTCAAAAGTGTTTACTTGAACAGTATTTACTTCAACAGTGTTTACTACACCAGTATTTACTTCAACAGTGTTTACTTTAACAGTGTTTACTTACACCATTGTTTACTTCAACAGTATTTACTTCAACAGTATTTACTCCAACAGTGTTTACTTCAACAGTGTTTAGTTCAACAGTATTTACTCCAACAGTGTTTACTTCAACAGTGTTTACTTCAACAGTATTTACTTCAACAGTGTTTACTTCAACAATGTTTACTTGAACAGTATTTACTTCAACATTATTTACTTCAACAGTGTTTACTTCAACAGTGTTTACTTCAACAGTAGTTACTTCAACTGTATTTACTTCACCAGTAGTGACTTCAACAATATTTACTTCAACTGTATTTACTTCAACACTATTTACTTCAACAGTATTTACTTCAACAGTATTTACTTCAACAGTGTTTACTTCAACAGTGTTTACTTCAACAGTATTTACTTCAACAGTATTTACATTAACAGTATTTACTTCAACAGTGTTTACTTTATTAGTATTTACTTCAACAGTTTTTACTTAAACAGTATTTACTTCAACAGTGTTTACTTCGACAGTAGTTACTTCAACAGTATTTACTTCAACAGTATTTACTTTAACAGTATTTACTTCAACAGTGTGTACTTCATCAGTATTTACTTTAACGGTATTTACTTCAACAGTATTGACTTCAACAGTGTTTACTTCAACAGTATTTAATTCAACAGTGTTTACTTCAACAGTATTTACTTCAACAGTATTTACTTCAACAGTAGTGACTTCAACAGTATTTACTTCAACGGTATTTACATACACACTATTTACTTCAACAGTATTTCGTTCAACAGTATTTACTTCAACAGTATTTACTTCAATAGTATTTACTTCAACAGTGCCCAATACAGGAGTAGAACTGGGTAATAGTATGAAACATTAGCTTGATTACTTCCGTCGAATATTATCGACAAACATTTGTGTATATGTTGCTTGCCATTAGTGTTTCATGCTACTATATATACGTATACCCCAAACAGAATGTAAATATTACAAAAGACGCACTCAAAAGCCTTGTGAAAGTAGCTATTTTTGAAACACCCTGAAATAACACTTGCAACCAGCTACTTCTCTGGAACACCGTGTACATGTACAGAACATAATGATCTTGTAGGGATATAGAAATCGGATTTACCTATGAAACCCAATAGTTTAAAGGGGAATATTATGACTGTTACATTAAATTACCTGTTTTGTTAGACAGCTAAAATAGGTTAATGTTTAAATCACCACGTGTTAGTGTCTGCGATTTTCTGATTAAGGATTCTAAATGTTGTAAACTAGACTAATATTAAGACTCTTGTGAATCTTGTGTAGTCAAGAAACTAACTCGTTACACCACAAATATATTCAGGCAATAGCGACATGTCACCTGGGTTGTATACGTAATTAAAAGCAATTGAAAAACTGAGCGTCGCAATGTATGGCCCACTAAATTAAAATTCACCTGTGGGTGATGTCTGATAATCAGATTCTATATATCTCAAACGAAACAGGAGAATCCAATTGTTTTATATATACAGTCATGAATTTCTACAGAGATAGACGCCTCTTTTAACATTTATATCCCTTCAAAGAGAGAAGGATGGATTAATTCTGCCACATCTGGGGACGTCGCGCTAAGACCACATTTTTTCTCTTGACAGAGTACAAAACGACTTCACTATCAAATGGGGTTATTTTTCCTGTTCTATCTCATAGAAGAGACATTGTTAGCCTTTCTGTACTCTATTTGTATCTCCATGTGAGTTGGTCGAATGATCTCTAATTTCTGGAAGACATTCGCAATAAGAACTTGCACATTTACACAACCACAAAGAAGGTCATTGTTTCCTACATGTGCCTAGCATCAACAAAGATTTCCATAAACAATGTATATATCCAAGTGCATCCTTTCTCTAGAACACAGCACCACTATATTGTTTCCTTGCAAACTACAAACTAGATGTCTTCAAAGCCAGTGCCAACAAATACTTGGCATAAAACATTTTCATGGGTGATCAAACTTTTCTCATTCTATGCATCGTTTTTTGGTCCTCTCATAATATTATTCTTCATTCAACTGACAATCAATATATCTCATTACCACTTATCGTCAAGTGTCATTTGGCCTGAATAAGTGTTCACTCATTAATATAAAAAACGAAACTCTGTATATGTGCTACCACTGTAAATTTAAATGATATTTATATGATTTTTAATATGGAAAAAAGAGACAAGCACCTCCTTACAAGTATAAGCTGTACTGATAGTGTCTTTGAAAATCTGAGTAAAGTTGCTAAAATATCCAAACCAAAAAGGTGTTGGATAAATAGGCTGGTCTTATGATAAAATATATACGATTGATACTCGGACCATGACATTTATAAAGAGAATGCCATTCCATTGAGTCTTGTTTTTTTGGTGGTGCTAAGCAGATAAAAAGACGCTTTGAAGGAAAGGGTTACACGCAACATATGTACATATGACGCTAGTCATTTCTGTCTGAAATTATTTCAACTTTTATCTCGTAATCGTTTGGTTTTTAAAAAGGATACCGATTATTTTGTTATGTCGTTTGAAGGTTAAAGTCTGATAAACACTTGAAGAGAAAACTATTTAAATAAACTGATGTTGACTAAATACATGTCCACATCTGTCTTGGTAGGAATATTTTTAATAAAAAAAACAACAAATACTTGCTTGTATTACCGAAAGTTTGAAATATTGTTTTCATACAATAACAGGTCTGCATAATAATACATGTGTTGTTTAATTTGTCCTAACACACATTTCTAATTCATGTTTGAGCTTATATACAATTAAACTGTTATGTCTACCAATCGACATCTGTCCTGCAACTGCACTTCATTTCGTCTGTTCTCGCTCAGTGAATGTTAAACGATTCTTGATTGAGAAAATTTAAAATTCTTTTCTCAATCCACACTGTCCGAGTTTTTAAAGTTGAATTTTATTTTTTTAACTCGTGATGAGGAAAGTAGATATGGAATTGAAATTCTGTTGAAACTTGTTTTTTTGTATAAAAACAGTGTTAACATTTCATTCTTTCTGTCAAAAAGTTATTTGTGTGTAATCAAAATTAGAATTATGTTTGGTACAAGAAAAAAACACAACGGTGAAAATGAATTTACATTCTGAAAACATTTAAAAAAACTGTATTTCAAGATTAGAAATACTATTTAATACAAGTAAACTTGCAATGAAAACATTCTGAAAACATTCTGAAAACATTCTGAAAACATTTTAAAAACTGTATTTCAAGATTAGAAATACTATTTAATACAAGTAAACTTGCAATGAAAACATTCTGAAACCATTCTGAAAACATTTTAAAAACTGTATTTCAAGATTAGAAATACTATTTAAAACACGTGAACTTGCAATGAAATAATTTGGTTTATAAATCGATTTCCAAGTATTTTTGCAGTTTTATAACTTCATTCACTATTAGATCTTATTTTAATTATTTATCGCTTCATTGTTTTTTATATTATAACGTTTATTTTAAGTTGTTTGCTTTATTAATTCTTGTTTGTTTGATACCTAAATTAATAATTACAGTTTCTTTGCCATTCGGCAAGGGTACAAGGGTAGTTGTTTGTGTGTATGTATATATATATATGTGTGTATATATATGTATATGTGTGTATGTATGTATAAACCATACCACACTGTATCATATAACATGGCTATGGGAAACATTAAACCTAAGATAAACAAAAGCAATACCAATGATTGACATATAAGCAATACAAAACTTAACCACACTCCACTTCAAACAAGAGGTGTTATTAAGCAGAAAAACACGCGTAGAACTCCCATTTTCTTAACCCACATTCTTAGCAACATTTCTATAAAAAATTATCGCATTGTAGAAATCATTATTCCATTGATAGCAAACTATGAAACATTATTAATAAAACATAGTAAAATTATCATGTTCGACATAAATAGACTTAGCATCAACAATTATAGCTCCGAATAATACTAATATAAACGGGAAGAATTGAGAATAGTAGAATGAACTCCTTTTAAATGATATTGGGGAACCCCTATGTAATTGTCGAAACGTTATAGAGTACCTGCTAGACGGGGAATGTTTAACTTCAAATATATAAGTGTATAAATGCAACATTGTGGAGAGAAATGCACTTTGGCATACATTGGATCTACATGGTACAGTGTCAAGGATAGGTACATAAAACATAATCCTCTTTCAATATAAAGCCTAACTCTGATTCTAATAATATCCTAACATATCTAGCTAAATATGTCAGAGAATTACATAATAATAATGCAAACTCGAATTGAAATCGTCCATATTCGGTAAAGCAGATTAATATACACCGAGAAAATCAAAGAGACGCAACCATGCAACCTATGCATCTTGCAATATTATCATATAATAGAATCTATATATGATTTAGTTAACAAAAAAGAAGAAGTGCAACAAAATTGTTTGCACTGATTTAGATAAATGCTCTCACATTTAAGCGCTTATTAGTATATGTACTTGGAGCAGAGGTTTTGCATGAAGTTGCTATAATTAGTGCATTGTCAGAATATTTCCGATATAAAGATTCACGGTTTTACATATACTTAAGCTGTTAAATATTTGGGGTTAATAAATTTATAATAGATGTGTTGTAGCTAGTCAAAATTGTGGGGATTGGCAAATGAATATCTCGTTTTTTTAGATAAATATATATTATTTTAAGTAAAGGATAAAATTAGTTGACTATTTTCTCTAAATTACGCTTAACAAATGATAACGAAGATAAGGGAGGAAGTTAATTATTGATTGTAGTACGAACATTGCACGAAATGCTTATTATTAATATTTTTGATTATTTCCTTTGGAGGTGATGAATAATTGAGTGTCCTTGACCGATATAGACCTGGCATAATTTTCTGGGTGGTGGTAAATGTAGCATCTGAGTTTGTCCTGGAATGTTCACCTTTAGTGTTTAACTTGATAAGCAAATTAGTAAAATATAGCTAGTAATCTGTAGAAATATCTCGATCTAAATTGGAAACAAACTCACAGTATTCACATGTAAAATCTATATGGTTAAACTAATTACTAACAGTAGTAAATAACAAAAAATATAATATTAATGGTACTTCAAATCTAAATAAATAGAGCATATATAGGACGGATAAAATATCAATAATTAGTCGAACATTAAAATATGTAATACTGGCAGCTTTTTAAAAGCCATTTTTGCTCTAGTGATTTATAGTTTAATACTAAAATAGTATTTACAATTTAAATATCCTATGATAATTTATATATATTTACTTAAATCTATACCATCTTAGTTCATCATTAAACAAAGTAATATATGTTTGCTGATGTTCTGCCCATTCTAAACTAAATATTATTTGATTAGTATCCGCTACATGTTGCTTAATCTATTAACGTATTTATTCTGATATAAATCCTAACATAAAAACTCATTTAGTAAATTTAATTCAATTAGAAACACACCTTTTAGTGTTTTGCCTTAGATATCTTAATATATACTTCTTAGAAATAAATGTTAACTCTCTTGAGTTTAATGTGTCAGTAACATGTTTTAAGTGTATTTTTAGTTTATATCATCAGCTTAGATAAGTGGGATATATTATTTGTTGTTACTCGGATGATGATCGATGCATCTGCCTATTGTTTTGAGATCTTTAAAATCAATTTTAAATAGTGATTTAATTTTATCCTCTTTTCCATAAACTACTCTAATCTTGTAAACGTAATTATTTACTAAAACCCCTCTTCAAATGTAGTGTATTGTATTACTCAATTGCGCATCGAAGCTTATCCATATCTTCATATTTTAATCTGTATTTAGGGTGAACACTTTCTTTAAAATACCTCTAAAAACCATCCTTAAATATTAGCTTATTAAATATTATTTTTATACGCAACAACGGCTATTATTAAACTACCTTAAATTCTAGATGTTTATATTTAGCACTCTTTAAGGCTTTGCTGTTTCGTATTTTTATATTTTGAAATCATTTCTATTTAATTTACTTTTAAATTCTATATCTTATACCATTATTATTTATATATTTATAATATATTTATCATTAATTTCAACAAGTTAACTATAAACTATACTAACATCACTAATTGGGTGATATTGTGCGTATTTATCATTACTTTGCTTTGTAAAAAAGATGGCAACCTGAATATGTATTACCATCTATGTTTTTTTAGGAGAACATGTATTAAATGTACGTTGCTCATTTTTGTGTTTTTTTGATTGATGGCTTATGATATATTTTCCTTTGGGCGAAACTTGAATTTCCGAAAATTACATGGGTAAAAGATCTAGAATTTAAATATTTATTTCGGTTGTTCATCAATGAATAAATCAATAAATAAATCAATAAATTGTACATTAAAATGTACCGATGTTTTGGATTAGAAAAAAAGTGAGCACTAAAATGAATATAATCTTGGTAATTGCAATTTTGCTTAGGACTCTCTCTTTCTTCTCTCTCATATATATATATATATATATATATATATATATATATTATTTAAAAATATAAAAATACGAAACATAAATATATATATATTATTTCAAAATATAAAAATACGAAACATATATATATATATATATATATATATGTATATATATTGTTTGAAAATATATAAATACGAAACATATATATATAAAAATTAAATATGAATTTAACTCGAATCTTACATTAACCGTTCCCGCAACACACCCTAAATGGCTATAGACATCCACCCCTAACATCCCTCTACCCCTTTCTCTTTATTTTCCTTCAACCCCCCTACCCTAGCTAAGCGTTGGATAAAAATAAAAAATAAAAATATAAATAGCTGTAAATTAAACTTTTCTAACAGCAATTTTATCTTTCTTCCTTTCCCTTCTCTTCTCTTTTTCTTTTCCTCGCCTCACCCCCTTTTCTACCCCAGCTCAGCGTTGGATATATAAAACATATAAAAGATAAAAATGAAAAAAATAAAAAACTGAAAATAGTAATTTCTAACGGCAATCATATTTTAAAATCGGTCACATGACTTTTACTTCGTTCTCCTCTTCTTTTTTGCTTGACTTCATTCTTCCTGGAATTCAGCAACCAGGTTGGATCAAAAAATAATTTTCTGCCTGATGAGACCTCAGCTCTTGAGAGCTGTAGATCGATAACATCGACATGCCAGTGTAGCAGACCTTGTACATGTTTGAATAAAAGCATTCACAATACAGCTCTATATTTTTTATTGAGCACTCTTTTATAAACCCGGTTTGATTCCCTTAGGATTTCTACCCTGTGGATTTTTACCCTACCTGGATTACTATATATATATATATATATATATATATATATATATATATATATATATATATATATATATATATATATATATATAATATTTTAACAAATAAGCGATATTGTTATTTTAATTGCACGGTAAGTTTTCCTATATGGCCGTACATCTAAACAAGATGATATTAATATACTATCTAAATGACATTAATGCAGTGCACCCAGCTGTCGATCATTAGGTCCTTATTATACCTGCTTTTCATAAACGACCTCCCTCCCTGATGAAATTGTGTCTGAGATGGGTAAATTTGCTGAGAAAATTACGCTCTATGATCGAGAAGCGGCCAAAACAAGCGCACCCATTCCAAGACGATGACTTAATTATTACAAACTTATCTTCAGTCTGTCGTGGAATTGTGACATGAATCGATGGTAACATTTAAGGCAACTAAGACTAAACTACTTTTTTTACAATTATAAGAAATATTTGCAACCACCGATTGCCATGGCTGATAACAACCTACCTGAGAGTCGATTATTCACACGCCACAGGCAAACATTCACAGGTAAGATAGATTGGCACAAATATATAGAAGCCTCTGCCAAGTTGATGCAAGAATGTTGGATCCATCTACTGTACTAGATACCTTTTCACACTTGTAAGTATCTTATATATATATATATATATATGGGAAAATGAAAAAGGAAAACAAAACAAAAAAAAATGGATGTTTTTTTATGTGTACATCAACGTTTCGTCTTTATTTATAAGACTTCATCAGGATAATAAAATAGAGAAAAAATGTCATGCAAGTAACGATACATGTAGGGTAGACATATTGGGAGGAAAAATAAAATAAAATAATGCCACTACTGGGTGGACGTCCGTACTTGTTGGAGAATAACAATGAATAAAAATGAATATATATATATATATATATATATATATATATATATATATATATATATATATATATACAGTCAATAATCGCCCATGCATGGAGTATTGTCGTCACATCTGGGCTTGTATCTCAGGGTTAAAAAAGAGTCTCCCTCTTAGACAGCATTAAAAAGAACCTCTAATTTAAGCAGTCAGATACTATCTACCCAGCTCTAGCTTTAGCTCCATTCCACTCGCTGAAATGTTTCATACATGTGTTGATTTTACAAGTACTTCAATAGGCTCCGATTATCTTGCTACACGGGTGACTCATCGACGAAAATACCCCCGACCAACCCACAATCAGCAAAATCCCACCCCTTCCACTGTAGAGGTTCACAGATGCTAGAATGATTTCTACTCTAATAGTTGCTTTCCTCGAACTGCTTGAAATACCCTCCCTGAATTTTGATTGTATCAACATACAAAATGTTAAAGTAATGAGAACAAACATCTCGCTGCACATCCCCCTACTCTGGATGCGCTTATGAATATGGCCCTTAACTCACATAAGCGCCCTATGTCTCGGTAGCAATCTATCTTGAATAAAAGTTTTTAAAAAATATTATTGTCCCATTCCAGAAAGCAGGTGATAGGGGAGCAGGATTTCCCTTCATGAAAAACAATCATAGTATCTATTGGGACACAGGTACGTTCCACCAGTCAAGTATTAGAAGTTTACTCATCCCGTAAAAAAATTAAATAAATAAATTTTAAATAAATAAAAAAATAGATAAAGATAAATGAATAAATAAATAATAATAATTAAAAAAAAGATAAATAAATGGTTAAGTACAATAAATAAATAGATAAATAATAAATAAATAAATACAAAATTAAACGAAAAAATAGGAAAAAATAAATAAATAAATAAATAAATAATAAATTGAAAAAATTATTAAAGTCTATAAACTAAACTTAGTAATAACTTAACCGAACAAAAAGATTAACTATAATAATATAATAATAGTAACAATAATAACAATAGCAACGGCGACGACAACAACAATAATGATAATAATAATGGATGAAATACCGGAACCACCCCAGATAACATTAATAATAATAATTTTTAAAAAAAGAAGGGGAAAAAATGAGAAAAAAAAGGAATGAAACATTCATTATAACAATATTGTAGCCTAACAATTAGAAGTAACTAATTTATAAGTGACGTAAACAACAAATGAATTGAATTACCTCCCTTTCATTGTTGTCTTAGCGTTACACGAAAGATAATATTGAATTAATTAATGAAATATACATATTTAAAAAGAGAATAAAATAAATAAACTAAATATTAATATACACAATAATTTAAAACGAACAGAGAATGCAATGTTTAATGACAGTATTAACCGACATATTACTTTAAACGAATATACTAGGTTAAAAAAAAAAGATTTAGATTAGAATTTAAAATTTAACGACAAAAAAAGAAAATATTCTAAAAAGTAAAAACTAACAAACAAAAAAAGTTTAATAAAGTAAATAGATGAATAAATAAATTAGATAAAAAGTAGATAAATAAAATATTAATAAAAAAATAAAATAATAAAATAAATTAATAATAATTAAAAAAAAAAGTTTATTTTATTTTTGAATCTGGTTTGGTATTTAAATTTAACCGGTATTTTCTGCGAGACTAAATCTTACAGCACCTTCATATGCACGCTTGAACTTGAGTTGAACACGGTTCTGAAGAAGAAAAGGGTTCCCGAAAATTTTTAAAAAAAAATTATCATACGGAATTTCCACCAGACCATCTTGATACAGGTATTACATAACATTGTAGCATTGTGTAGATAGACAGATATATATGTGTTTTGAAAGGAAAAAAACAACAAAAATAATAATAAATATATATATATATATGTATGTACACATTGTATTAAGGTTGAAACTAATTCATTTGTTCCACCATTATATGTCTTATTTGCTCCAACTTGTGTCTATCGGTCACACCTCTGCATTGTATTGCCTTCTAAATATCACATTTCTATATACCAATAAACAATGCTTCAAGCAAACTACATAAACCTCTTATATATATATATATATATATATATATATATATATATATATATATATATATATATATATATATAATCCAGGTAAAGCATCCACAGGGTAGTAATCCAAAGAATTTCAACCGGGTTTATAAAAATGGCTCAATATCAAATAGAGCTTTTATATATGATTATTTTTATTTACACAGGCATGTACAAAATCTGCGACACTGGCATGTCGATGTTATCGATCAACAGCTATTATAAACTGTGATCTCATCAGGCAGAGTTAGAATCCGATCTTAACCTTAGATCACATTTGGAAATATATGATCTAAGGTCAAGATCGGATTCTAAATCTACCTGATGAGATTTTAGTTTATAATAGCTGTTGATCGATAACATCGATATGCCAGTGTCGTAGATTTTGTATATGTCTGTGTAAATAAAAATAATCATATATTATATATATATATATATATATATATATATATATATATATATATATAGAGAGAGAGAGAGAGAGATAGAGAGAGAGGAGTATGCATGCATGCAACTCGGTGTCGATTATGCAGATTGAAAATGTTAATTATTCACATAGCCAGGAGAACTGGCATGTGCTTAACCCCTTTTAAAGAAGAACATAGAGAAATTTCAACTATACGGATTACAAATCCATTTACCCTCGAAATGAAAAACTCGCCCACATCATTGGACGCAAAAGAAGTTTTAATATTTATATGAGAGTATTTTGTTCCCTTGACAGATTGTCGCAAGGGGTTTCATATTTCTACTGGTATTACAGTACGCCCAGTGGACAATTCATACATTTCTACTTCTACATAATACCTCATACATACATACAACGCACACACACACACACACACACACACACACACACACACACACACACACATATATATATATATATATATATATATATATATATATGTATATATATATATGTATGTTAGAAGCAAACTAATATAATAACTGTAAAAAAATAAATTGACTTACATGAGTGATTTTCCACTGAACGACTTGGGACTAAGAAGTTTTATTTATTTATTCTTTTATTTTTTCTTATATAGTTTTAATAGTTGAGAAACTTCCGAGACTATATATATATATATATATATATATATATATATATATATATATATATATATATATATATGTGTGTGTGTGTGTGTGTGTGTGTGTGTGTGTGTGCGTGCGTAGTGTTTCTACAAAATAGTGAAATCACATTAATATTCTAAGTTTATATTGATACGAGAAGACTTGACTTTTCAGCCCAGAACGAGTAATAGTAATTCCCCGAACAGTAAAACTTTGCACAAAAGTTTCGCCTTACGAGAAACAAATCAAGATATAATGCCACTAAATTTTATGAATTTTATGAAATTTTTAGAATCTTTGTTCGATCATAAGAAGTTATTGAAATTACAGGAATATTGCTTAATGAGTGTCCGATGACTATGAATACAATTTAAGGAAAATTCGTGATGTTACAATTTTCAAAATGCATGTTGGCCCCATAAAATAACAATAAAAAGTACCATGTGTTATGGGCCGGTTGAAAATGATATATGGTTCCTCATTCAATCATATCTTTCACCGGGTCTTTCTGTATATATATATATATATATACATATATATATATATATATATATATATATATATATATATTACGGATTTTTATAAAATAAATAGTCATCATGACTCGGGAAACAACATTACATATGTTACTGGCGTTGCAAACTCACTACACACAATCTACTCCGTTCTCTCGAGTGCCCAAGGAGATCATATGGTGTCTACTATATATATATATATATATATATATATATATATATATATATATATATATATATATGTATATATATATATATATATTTCATGGTAAACAACTGATGATCCCTTAAATAATGTTAGAAGCAAACTAATATAATAACTGTAAAAGTTAAATTGACTTACATGAGTAATTTTCCACTGAACGACTTGGGACATAAGGGTTTGTTTCTTTTTTTGTTTTTTAATATAGTTTTAATGGTTGAGAAACTTCCAAGACTATATATATATATATATATATATATATATATATATATATATATATGCATGCATAGAAACCAAAACAAACTTTGTTTTTTTTATATTTAATAGTCAAAAGAACATTCGACTAAAACTTGAAAGTTGTAGTAACAAAAATGGATAATAGTAAAATATATATTCGACTAAAAGTTAGAAAAATCGAACTTGAGACGCTTTTCGTTCGACACATGTTCAAGCTTGGAACGGCGACGGATAACGTTTAAAATAATAACTTAGTTGTTACATAAAGGTCCCTTTAGATCCGAACAAAATAAGGAAAAGGCCTAAAGCGGGTGAACCGAAAAAAAAAGTAATGTATATCGCTCAAATTGCAAAGAAACGAAGCGGAAACCGCTTTCTGAAAAGAAGTGAAGAATAAAAACATATTAACGAATTTGAGGCAAAGTATATTTTTAGAACTCTTTGAATAGGTCTAACTTTTATGACATATCCTTTCCCCTGCAGAGCGAGTGTCTTCGCATAGTTACACTTGGCCTCCAACATACCAACGTGGTGTTTGAAGGGAGCCTTGTGTACGGTGTGAAAGTAACCATCGGAGTACGCCTCTCCACACACTTTATTATTAATACAAGTGCTGGCCAATGGATGACTCATGCATTTGTAAGCGCCCGGATGTACTCTGTAAACGCCTGGATGTGCTTTATAAACACCTCAAAGCGGCGGTTAATATATTTATTTTAACCCCGTGACTTGCGAAACTATGCAGGGGCATGCTGTGCTACTCTGACTTCCAAGCGCTGAAGAGTGCAACCGACATAATCAGTCTCACACTGACATTTGAATTTATATATCACTAAACTATTTAGTAGTGTAAGAAGTACATTTTTTGAAAGGCTAGGAAGTCAGTTATAGTGCCCAACACCCCGCGGCTGTACTGCATGAGAACAACGAGATACTAAGGTCACAATTTTATGAGAAAAGCCTTTACTGATAGCAAAAATAAATGGAAGTTTAAAATAGAGCGGACAATTAAGAAGACAAAAAAGTGTTGGTATTGAATTTCGCAAGTTTGTGTTGAATCCACTTAGAAGTTATGTCCTCGTGGAAACCATTATTGATAAGAATATTAGTTATCTTTTTTAATTCATACGCAAGTTTGCTCGCCGTACATATCATAAGAGTGCGGTGAACAAAGGTATTGATAAAACTGATCTTTCTACTAATAGGACCAAAGAAATCCCAACTGATATGCAGACTCGTAAACAGCGGTTTATCATATATAGTAGTGGTTCCTTTCTACGAAAACGTCCAAAATGTGTAAAGAGCATTCGGCGCTTCCTCATTTATTAACCGGATAAAGCGTATTGAACTTCAGGAAAAAGTCACGTGTCTCGTGCCGGAACTTAAGGATGCCGAAAATATCGTCCACATAACCTAAATAAATTTCTGAATTTCTGCTTTGTTTTGTACAATTTGCACTGATAATAGCCACACCAAAAAATAAATACACAGGAGCATTTTACAAATATATTGTTGTTTACCGAAACGATCGTATGCTGAATAAAAAAATCAGTTTCATGAAATGAGGTGAATCTGCTATTTATAACATCAAAATGGTATACAATTAAATAACAAAATATTGAAAATAGCATAGCTCTTGCCTTACACTATTCAGCTATTATAATTACTTGATATTATGAAATTCATATTTGAATATATATCACACATTCTAAATATGAATATAAAATACACCCCACCCCCCACACACACACATATATATATATAAATTTATACTATATATATATATATATATATATATATATATATATATATATATATATATATATATATATATATTCATGGGTTCTTTTCTCTGAAATCGTCAGAGGATTTTGTGACATATTTCTTTTTGTGGACGAACTCTACAATACAATTGTACTCACTTTTCTATGAATAAAATATACTCATCAATGAACTTTTGATAATAGAGTTTGAGAACATTTCTGATTATAAGGGTCAATCGTCAAAACCCCAAGACTTTTAGATGTAAAAGATTAAAGTACATGTTTCTTCTACCAACTTCCATTATTACTTTCAATCAGCAGACACAACTTTGTGTCGCATACAATAATAATTGTGTTTACAGTAGTTGAAATAGTCGGCATTTACGAAGGTCCTTTCCAAAAGTAAGAGATTTGAATCTAAAAGAAAAACATCTCATCTAACTTGTATTATAACTTTCAACAGCAGAAAACAAATGTTCGTCGCATCAAATATTGTCTTCCGAGTAATTCAAATAGTCAGCATTTACAAAAAACTAAAGACAAGAAATGCTTAAAATCTAAAAAACAAACAAAAAAACTTGGTTTTTCTAACCCAACTTGTATTATCAGTGTTCAGTAGCAGGAAACACATCTTCGTAGTATGAATTCTAATCGTATTCATAGTAGTTAAAATAGTAAAATAGTTAAAAAATTTCTGCCGCGTACGACCTTATTAAAAGCTGCGATTATGTTTATTTGCCAACAATACACGAAAATCAAATTTACTATAAGAAAACACACCGAACCGAGACATTAAACCATTTTTTAAATTTTGTTGCATTAAAATTGTGCACTGCTGCAAATTGTTTTTCTGCGTGTAACTTTGTCAAGTTTCTCTGCGCACTTACATCCAGTGCGTAAGCATTTACGCCGTCAAATTTGTTTCACACCGAAAAATACATCATTCCGCCGAAAAATGCACCATTCCGCCGAAAAATGCATAATTCTGCCGAAAAATGTCGAAATACATTAAGTGCCACAATAACACCCACAAAAAAGCGACGCTTATATTAAAATAAATTTCAAATCAATTTTCATCACATAAGAAACTTTAAATATATATATATATATATATATATATATATATATATATATATATATATATATATATATAGTAAGATAATACTTCGGAGATATAAATAATATCTTAAACCAGTAGACTATCAGGATAAAAGCAAAGCTCAATATAGTGTATAGAGCAATAATATTAATTGGATGACATAATAAAATGAGAAATTAATCAGGTTTTATTAAAGTTAAAAAAATAAGGAGTGATATTGCGTCCTTAACTCATGAGTTTTCATAGAAAGTCTTCTCCTCAGAAGACCAATACCGCAACGACATTACTGCAGGAAATAAAATTAAGCTTTTAAAAAATATAAAAATATATAAAAGATACATAAAAGTATATAAAACATCAAATATATTGGCCCAAAACACTTTTTTGTTAAACTTATACAGTTCATCCAAGTCATAACGTTTAAAACAATTTCAAGAAAGATAGCAAAGAAGTCGATTAAAAAACAATGGTTGTCCAAAAACCAAACTGTTATTCAGGCGGAAAATGTGCTTGCTATCGATGCACTAGATGACAGTTAAACGTGTATTGTATGCAAATTAATAATGAAACGATAGAAAAAACAAAATCATACAAAAAGTTTAGAAAAAGTGCTGAATATTTAACACAGAGTGAGTCTGTAAAATTGAATAAAACAAAAAGAGCAAAAGCTGTAATGTTTGTAGAGGGGAAACGTGGAATCAAACGAAATTTTAAAATGTCTATTCGGATGAGATACTTATTTTTATTGACAATCGAAGACAATGCAAAATATATTGTTCTTTGATATTGGGAGTCCAAAAAGTTTAAGAACGTTCTGGAGAAAGGCATATGTTGTCTGTAAATATAAATTAAGAACATATGTTTTTTTTGTCCGGCCTGCGTCGTTTGCGCGTGTATTAATTAATAAGCATGAAGATATGTGTGTTAAGGTGTCGATTTTCGTTCGTTAGAGTGTGTATGTGCGTATATTTCTTCGAGCGCTACGTGCGTTTACGCGAATGTAAATAGACGTTCGTCTGTTTTGTTAGTGATAGAGAAGGAGTGTGTGTGTGTGTGTGTGTGTGTGTGTGTGTAAGTGGGTGTGTGTGTCTATGAACTTGTGTAAATGTGCGTTCGTTGAGCGACGTGTGTGAGCTGTGTTTAGAAGTCCGTGAACGTCTATCAATAGTCTGTCGATGTCCCTCGTCTCTCAAAGGTGTTAGGTCGAACTGATATGTAAGCATCTGTGATGTCTCCTAACGAATATCAGAAAAGAGCGAGAAAGACGCCATGTTCGACGTTTGCATAGAACGCGCTGGAATTTTCTGATGCGAAGGGAACAGACGCGCTCCCTTTTATGAATCATTAAAATTGATTCACTATGTGGCCTTTTGGCCATGATCAAAGTGTAGTATCTGTTCCGATGGATACTGCACGCTATCCTGTGCAGTTCTAGGAGGTCCACCCTCCCAGGCTTTGCCTCCCCTCTTTGGGGAGGAGTACGTTTATTGCTTACTGTCTGAGGCGCCCCTACCGGGGAATGCCGACGGGACTGCCCAGGCAATTTTTAAATGGCCAGAGTGCTCACCTCTCGAGTGCTGGCTTATCTAATCCCACTTTCCCGACCTTGTGTCACATCTTACCTTGTGGGAGGTAGATAAATAAATTGATTCACTCCTATATTTTGTACCTACTATTTTCATGAATCAAATTCGATGTTTATTAAATGCTGCAGATAGCAGCGTCAGATATAGAAATAAATCGACAGTTACATGTAATTATGCGTTAAAGAGATTTTACATGCGGAAAATGTGTGTCATAGCTACAATGTAATTGTTTCGTCTCTGTAATTGAGTGGAGTGGAAATCACTTTGGTGCCACTGCTCTAATAGAGAGATCGTCGTCCTTTTTATTCGCACCGACGCACGCCTATCACCCACAGGTTTTCATGTCGTTCACCAGGAAGAGAAACAGAGAGAGAGAGAGAGAGAGAGAGGGGAGAAAGAGAGAGAGAGAGAGAGAGAGAGAGAGGCTACCGAGGACGTGCGCTATCGCACAGTAGGCGCGATGTTGTCGTGTACAGGATAAAAGGACATTCTGGGCGGTGTCAGGTCTACATCCTGACTGCCGCCTGCGACGTCCGGGCGGAGATAGAATTGTTCTGTCTGCCCAAATGTAATGAAAGATAAACAAAGCATGGAAATAGAACAAGTACCAAAATAGCATCGAAAACAAAATACCTATATTCATATATATATATATACATATATATATATATATATATATATATATATATATATATATATATATATATATATACAGATATATTACATAGAAATACACACGCATATCTATCTATCTATCTATCTATCTCTCTCTCTCTCTCTCTCTCTCTCTCTCTCTCTATATATATATATATATATATATATATATATATATATACAGATATATTACATAGAAATACACAAGCATATCTATCTATCTATCTATCTATCTATCTCTTTCTCTCTGTCTCTTTCTCTCTCTCTCTCTATATATATATGTATATATATATATATATATATATATATATATATATATATATATATATATATATATATATTGGTGTATATACATAAGTGGGCCTTTTGGCTAAGATCAAAGTGTAGTATCTGTTCTGATGGATACTGCACCCCATAGGCTGGTATTGTCTGGGCCTTTGGGTCTTGATTTACGCCGGTCTATGGGTCTGTCCTGTGCAGTTCTAGGCGGTCCACCCTCCCAGGCTTCGCCTCCCCTCTTTGGGGAGGAGTAAGTTTAGTGCTTACTGCCTGAGACGCCCCTACCGGGGAATGCTGACGGGGCTGCCCAGGCAATTTTTAATGGTCAGAGTGCTCATATATATATATATATATATATATATATATATATATATATATATATATATATATATATATGTATGTGTGTGTGTGTGTGTATGTGTGTGTGTTTATATTCACGTACAGACAGATGTTTCGTAGTATTATGACTCATCACTATGGCTAAACATATCAAGTGTTACCATCTGAGCTAAAATACATGCTATTGGGAGTAGCGGAAATTATATCACATGTTATTTCATTTGTTTACACATTTAAGATATTGGTATCGTTAAAAACTCCATTCTATTTACGGACGAGTAAATATTATACTATTATTTTCTCTACCAAAGTGCTTTCTCCATAGGGGAGCGTATTTATATATGGTGTATTCATAGTTTCATGACTCATCAGTGTGGCTTGAAGTAGCAAACGTATAAACTCTGAGATTCTAAACCAGGACACCCACAACTATTTCGCCGTTACATCTATTTCCAGTGTGGCTAAATGAGGGAATGCCTACAGCTGATATTCGAAACAACCGCTTTGTGAGCAGTCGATGAATTTCTTCGCTATTAACCTATGTAGAAAAAGGCGGATTGACTAAAATAATACCACCGACTTTACTCATATTGTGAGATTTTAAATAGTATGATTTTATAAACAAAAGACTACATCAGGAATAAATTAGAACTCATTTCATTTATATATATATATATGTGTGTGTGTGTGTGTATATATATATATGAAACTAAAATGGAATAAGCGGAAAACCTAAAAAGCTCAACGTTCGCCCAAATGGGCTTTGTCACGAGCGAACGAAAAAATGTCATTTTTTGCATTTTTTCGTTCGCTCTTGACAAACCCACTTTGGACGAAACATTGAACTTTTTAGGTCTTCCGCTTATTCCATTTTAGTTTCATACCGTCAGATTATTTTATCCTCTCATCTATTCATATATATATATATATATATATATATATATATATATATATATATATATGTATATATATATACATATATATATATATATATATATATAGTTACGACACAAACATAGTGTAGTACCTGTTCTATTCCAATAAAAATCAATTCTTATTGACTGAGGCATTTTTGAAATGTTGCTTCCAAATCCAGAGTTATTTTTTTTTGTGAAGCTGGATTTTACCTTACAGTAATCTCCGACTTTGTGTAGAACTGTGTCCTCGTGGGGAAAAGAGCACATTTTTCTGACAGTTTTTCTGTTGTTTTCATATGAAATGCCGAACTGATAAAAATCGCCGTTTGAATCATAAACATAGTCTGGAAGCAACGTTGACCAGAGTTCTCAATTGCCGATGTAAGGGTCTAATATATTTGGTAAATAATATACTTTTTCTTGGATGTTGTCATACCAACGCTATACGATGGAGGGGTAATTATTCAATGACAAATCAATTCGTCCAAAAATAAACATTTCGAACGTGAGTTGGTGTGTCATTAAAAAATTGCCAGTACATCATCATTAAACAAGATATAACTATCTTATTTTATATATATATATATATATATATATATAATATAAAATTATTAATACCTACAGATGCTAGCGTTTTAAGCTTATTGCTCTCATCAGTGCAGGAAAGTAACAATTTCAGATGGTTGGGAGGTGCGAACCTGGTTCACAGAGTCAGACTAGAAGCTGCAAGCAGTCGCCATATCCACTCAACAGAAACTGTCACGTAATTAAGGGAACTTAAGATCTACATGTACCTAGAAGCGGGCACAGATAGAAGACTAGTCGAGAGTGTTCTACGAACTTATTCAGAACTTTTGCATTGACAGTCTATTTTTTACATCCCCGAGAGTGCTCAACTTTAATTTCTTAAAGGGGCTTAGTATACTATATATATATATATATATATATATATATATATATATATATATATATATATATATATATATATATATATATATATATATATATAAAGTGTTTAAGGTTCATATTTTCTTAAAAAAGCATCTATTGTTAAATTTAAGAAGGAATAGGTAAAATAAATACCTTTTGAAGCATTAAGATGCGATATCAATTTTTTTTATAAAAAAGAAAAAAATAGTAAATCGAAACCGATTTTTTGTTCTTTTTTTTATATAAAACTAGCATTTTTTTTTTTGTTAGTTTAAAGTGATACAGATATTTCGCCAAAACCTGGCATCCTCGGTGTGTAAAAAAAAAATCGTACCACTTTCACTTAGGGATGTTGGCAACCTTCTCGTGGTCCTTCCCGTAAGTACCCGATGTTTTTTCCAGAAATACTTTTAACTAGAAAAACATCAATGCTAACACCAGAATCATCTGATTCACTCGAAAAGCAAAAAAAACCATCAGGAACCTGAATAATGCATTTTTTTATTTTGAAATTATATTTTCGATTTAAAGTAATACAATATTTAAACTGTAGTGGAGAAAAAAAATGGTTATATGAATTAATTCAGAAAGTTAAACTATGTTGATAAAATGAACTTAACACTGATATTTTAAGTGCTCAATACAAGGTAGAGCTTTATACATAAAAGTTATCCATTGCAAATAGTCTACACACATTCATGTATCCGTGGTAAAGTGCACTTCATCGAGACTACGTCAGGAATAGAATTGTCTAAGAGAAAATCAGATTCCAAGGGCAAGGATATTATAGTTATCAGTTGCAGTTATGGTTGTTTGGAAGAGGGGCGGAAGACTGTGTAAGCATGTCAACATTTTCCTAACATCGACTAGAAGAATTCAAATCGTCCGTTCCTCGAGACTGCTTGTAATCTTTATTATATAATCTAGATTAACGTATGTAAAATTATATATGAGTATAATTATCCGGTCAAATATATATATATATATATATATACATTATATATATATATATATATATATATATATATATATATATATATATATATATATATATATATATATATATATATATAGTCTTGGAAGTTTCTCAACCATTAAAACTATATTAAAAAAAAACCCCAAAAAACCTTAAGTCCCAAGTCGTTCAGTGGAAAATCACTCATGTAAGTCAATTTAACTTTTTCAGTTATTAGATAAGTTTGCTTCTTACATTTTTAAGGGATCATCAGTTGTTTACCATTAAAAACTGTTTCGGGAATTTAAAAACAAGACAGTATTTAATTTCATGACTTCCCAGCAGAGTTTATCAGACCCCACTTCCCTTAAAAGACAAAAACATAAACGTTCCGTATACTAAACCTAAGTTTTTTTCCGTATAAATGTTTTGCTAACTTATTATTAGTTATTAAAAAAAGAAAAAAGTCCTCCTTACCTGTGGGATTCGTGAGTCTAATCAAATTTATCCGTTACTTACAAAAATGTTGCTGCATTTTAAAGTGTGTAGACGAATCCATTAACACAATTTTAAAATTATATATATATACATATATATACTTTTATTCTTTTTTTCTCCCCCTCTTCCTTCTCCCTTGTTGTTCAATTCCTTGACATCAATTTCAAATAAATATTAATCCTCTTTCTTCTTCTTTTTTTAAACTCACAGCGTTTCCAATCGGTGTTATAAGCTAACTGTCGATTTTTTCTATTTCTTCTTCTTTTTTTACTTTTTCAACATTTCTTTCCTTCTTCATCCCTTTATGCTGTCTATATGTACTATACAGGGTGGCCCAAAAGTAGGTTTACAGTTATTAAACTATTTTTTATATGCTCGAAGTATTTCGAATAACCTAGTTAAAAAACTTCAAATATTTAATGATAACTATAAACCTACTTTTGGGCCATATATATATATATATATATATATATATATATATATATATATATATATATGTGTGTGTGTGTGTGTGTGTGTGTGTGTGTGTGTGTGTGTGTGTGTGCGGCAGTAAAAAATCTCCCCTGTAACTTGTATGTGTGTATGTGATATAAGTATATAGTGAGATGAGTGTGTCTATTTAGATAAAACCATGTTTTGTTTTACGTGCGTATGTATGTGAGAATTCAAAGTGGTGATAAATGTGTGTGCTTGTTTACAAATGTGTCATGACTTGTACATATGAATATATATTCTCTTTATGCCTGTATGTAGCTAGCCCTCATATGTGTAAGGTTTAAGAATATTATAGTTTAGGGAGCGACTTGAATTCTGCTAGTCGATGTTGAGAAAAAGGTCACATGTTTAAAAATATGAAACCCCTCACCTGATCACGGACACATGACATAATTTGTGTAGACTATTTTCAATGTTCATATATATATATATATATATATATATATATATATATATATATATATATATATATATATATATATATATATGAATGTATTTGGGACCGATTATTTGCTTGTTGGCTTGGTGGAAGAAATAATGCACGAGCTACTTTTCTAAGTCTTTTCTAGAACTTTCCTTTTTTATCGTTGTTCTTCCTTGTTTTTTAATTTTAACTTTTATTTTTATTTTTTTCCTCTTCTCTTCTTAAGTGACCTCAACTATTGCAACGCCACATTGTGTATTGTTGGCCGTTGAAACTAGTATTCCAGACATTTAATTTCCCTGATGATCTGCCAAGCAAGTAACTGCTTGGTAGTGAAACACGTATAGGAATAAACATTTGATTTGAATAAATAATATTTGTAAGAAAAAATATCTTTAATGGTGATCATTGGTGTCCTGAAAGGAATGCTTTGGTAAGCCTTCATAAAATCACATATAAATGCTCTGTACTCTGTAATCGAGTATCATCGAGCTTGTTTTTATTGGAACAACCCCGGGCTTCACTAAATGATCTATTTTATAAGTGAAAAATCTAAATATATATATATATATATATATATATATATATATATATATAGTATCTTCAGAAAGTATACTTCACTGCATAACACTTCCATAAGAGTAGACCAGCTTATATTTCAAGCGGAGTTCGATTAGTGCTTTGGGTTTTTTTTAATTCTCATATGAAGAGTTATTGCGCAGCCAATGCACAGTGAATCCTCGTTGAACAGTTCTTATTTGGATTACTATTTTCGGAGAAGGAAACTAATTTCTTGTATCTGGTAATCACTTTGCATAGATAGGAATATATATATATATATATATATATATATATATATATATATATATATATATATATATGCATGCGTCATTAAAGACCACGGAGTTCTCTCCCTTCACGATATTTCTTGTGAATTTCTCGACGCCGCGAACGATTCTTCGGTTTTCGGGTGTTAATTGTTGAAGTATGGCACGTAGCGTTGTGTCGTGGGCCATTCCTCTAGCGCTTTCGGTCTCTCGACCATCTTCAGGAAGATGTGTCTTATTGTTACTAAAAGCCGTATTTGTAGTTTTATTATTAGTTATATATTTATTAATTTACAATATATATATATTTATTTATTTTTTATTTATTTAATTATATATATATATATATATATATATATATATATATATATATATATATATATATATATATATGTAGGTGCCATACTACACCGTTTAACACCCGTAAACCGAAGAATTGCTCGCCGCATCGAGAAATTCACAAGAAAGATCTTGAAGAGAGAGAACTACGTGGTCTCTAATTACGCTTGCATAAAAAAATGACTTCTGCCAAACTATACATATATATATATATATATATATATATATATATATATATATATATATATATATGTATCTGTATTAATACATACGTATACTCAATAAAACACATTTATATTTATTAAACTTCGTATACATCTATGTATTTGTACATCCCCATATGTTTACACATCTATAGAGGTATATAAAACACATATATAAATGTACATACCTACATTTACAAACATAAACGTATGTTTCTATATATACTTATGATATACATAATGCATATAATTTCATATACGTAAATACCCACGTATATAATAAGTTGTATTGACTATCAGAGAAAAGCATTCATATTTACACACGCATACACACGCATGTATATAGAAGACTTTTAATTACCAACTAGACACCATCCGCGATTTTCTTCGGTCTCCCTGTAAAAGGGTTCGGCAGGAAAATTTGGCATGAGGATACTTTACCGTACAAGTAAACTCTAACCAAATATTCAAAATAACATAGTATTCGAAGCCCAAATAAGATGTCCTCGCTTTCGCTATGCACCAGTTATATGGGTGCACATTCGAGTGATGTGATCTCAAGAAATAGCACTTAGCTGGATACTCAACCAGACTAGATGGATTCTTGTCCTGGAATCCGGTAAGACAAAGAGAACAACAAAAAATATTATAATATTGTCAATTCAGGAGAAGAAAAATTAATTTTCTTAACTTATTTACTAACTCAATGCTTGAGAACTAAAGGAACACGTGAATACCTATGTATCTCATATAGAGATCAATTGTTAGCCCCCCAGAAAGAGGCCCCTAGATTTCTGAGAATTTCGACTAAAGTAAAATCGAACAATAAATATATGTATTCATGTAGAAACATCTCTCTTTCCCTTCCCCTCTCTCTCTCTCTCTTTATATATATATATATATATATATATATATATAAATAAATATATATATATATATATATATATATATATATATATATATATAGAGATAGAATGCTTCTATACGTAAAAGAGGGTGTGTCCGAAAACGATCCTGAAATATAATATCACCGAAGATTTATCCAACTGTAGTCGATGGCGCCAAGTTCTTTCAAAAAGATCTCCCAAATTCCTTCCAGTGACACTTTTATTTTTCAAAACCAGTGTTTAAAATTATTTTATGACATCCTAGTCAGCTAAGTTATCCTATTTTTTTTTTAATTCACTAAACAGTTAATGTCTGTTTTGAAGAAAGTTTGACAAACAAGCTTTCAGTTGGGGCTTTTTTGTATGGTTAACTCATGAAATACCTATTAGAAATGATTATTTTAAGAACATTATAAAACACACATTTCTATTTGAACTAGAGTTGGAACATGAGAAAAATGTTCATACATTTTCCAATACCATTAAACTGCCTGATGTCCATTTGAACACTTTGAAATGAACCAAAGAAATATAACATCTGTGTTTAATATAAACTTGACACACACACACACACACACATATATATATATATATATATATATATATGTATATATATATATATATATATATATATATATATATATATATATATATATATACGTGATGTTTGTTCCCTATACAAAAAAAGGTTAGAGAACCTACATAAAATCTCAACCGCATTCTCATGTAAAATTTACCGGAGAACACAACGGAAGTGTTAGCGAATCTTTAAGTACACCCTAGAGGAACTTAGAAAGCATAGCCCTCTTCAAACTGCAGATATATTCTATTTTTAATCATCTGTGAAAGATAATGGAAGTGGCCCTAAATCTCCAAGTGCACCCTTAACCTGAAGGAAATATTGTGGTCGAACCTATATCATATTTTGATGACATTTATATTATATGTTACCCTCTATGTGCCGAATTCTTATGTGCCTCAACCTCTAAATGTTCAATAGGTACATAATCACTTCAGCACTTCAAATACGTATATCTAATTTGAATGAAATCTAAACCTAATGCATAAACACTAATTCAGTGAGTTTTCCAACATTTCAGCTTTTTCCGAATATATTACTTTTTCGGTAAAAGTGCGTTGGTAGGATTGTTGTGTTTGAAGTCCTGATTAGGTTCGTAAAAGCGGGATTTGATATATCTGACCGTTTCACCGATATAGAGCATCAGATACGAGAAACATTTTATTTTTTAAAATACTAGCTTAGGAAGAAGTGTCCTTAAGAGGTAGGTGAGGTATTGATTTTCTTTTTTAAAAATTGAGCACTCTTTTAGATTTCTTCGAAATAATATTAGCAAGATATATATATATATATATATATATATATATATATATATATATATATATATATATATATATATAATAAAGTAAAGTTACACGGAACAACATTATCACCGGTGCAATAATTTATTTCGACCCTCTAACCATATTCAAGCATCCAAGCGGGGCGATTCTATTTATGAAAATGAAAAAAATATACTCACACTCACTATTCAATACACATATAGAGAGAGCGACAACATATTCTCACCCTCTCTCTCTCTTTGGTTCCAAAATTGATCGATCTACGGGAATCTAATTATCGCTAAGTTTTCATTAAGACAAATATAACCCATAGGGTGGTGTACCGTAGGTGTCAAACTGCTTTAAAATACTCCATTTAACAATGGTTACTCAATTATTTCTCTTCAGATACCATATATTCCTTATATATATATATATATATATATATATATATATATATATATATATATATATATATATATATATATATATATATATATATAATCTAAAGAAGCTTTGAGTTATTTTAAACAAAAAGACAAAAAAAGGAAAATGCAGTTTTAATTCCCAGAGAAACTTACTAAATCCAAAATAGTGTAGACTTAACATTTGTTGGAAAATTCATAAATAAATAATATATAATAGTAAGTAAATAAAATAAAAAGGGGGATTAAGTATCTAACAGTGAAACAAAAGCAGGAGACCTTAACGTAAGCATCTAATATTAACACGGGGATCATCAGCTGTTTTCCATGTAACTGTTTCGGAGATTTAAAAACAGGACAGTTATATGCATGACTCTTCAATGGTACAGATAAAACTACCATTTCCCCAACAACCAAGTGTCGAAATAATTCAGCTTAAAATGTTACTTATATATACATAAATAAATAATAATAAAATAATAATAATAATAATAATAATAATAATAATAATATACTACCCTTAAGACTACCGTGTGATATGGTAATTTGCATATCAAATAAAATTCTTTATAACAATAGTAATACTACTACTACTAATAATAATAATAATGAAATACTATCTAAACATTACACCTACGAACCATTCTGCGATATGGTAGCTAGAAATAAAATTATATAGGAATTAAAGTTGCATTAAAAAAAAAAAAGCTTTAGTACCTTAGGTACCAGAAAGGCAATATATATATATATATATATATATATATATATATATATATATATATATATATATATATATATGTATATGTATATGTATATATATATATATATATATATATATATATATATATATATATATATATATATATAATTGGACTTCTATGCTTAAGGTTGAAATAACATTTTAGTAGGTAAGTCATGCGCAAGTTTTAAATAACATTTTCTTTGGACTGTTATGATTAAGTTTGAAATACCATTTTAGTGGCTACGTAATGGGTCAGTTTTAAATAATTAACATGGCATGCTTACGTTTGAAATAACATTATGTCACGATGAAGATTTAAAAGGTATTTTCGTTGTATTTTAAGTTTGAAATAAGATTTGTGTTTGTCAAATCAAACAATGAGACTGTGCAGAATATAACGAATTCATCATTTTCGTTGGTCTGTCATGTTTATGTTTGGAATACATTTTCATTGGTCTGTCACGTTTCAGTTTCAAATATCATTTTTGTCGGTATGTCAAGTTTGAAATACCATTTTAATTGCGGAGTAATGGATGAATTTAAAGAATTTGTTTTCTTGTGTTTTGTTACCATTCTGCTGGAACCAGATTCCTGGCATTCTTGACAAGCTCATATTGAAGAAGTGGATTATTGAAACGCGATTATTGTTTAATTTAACACACTGAGTTCGGGCTAAAGTGATTTAGAATAGAAATAGTGGATAGTTTTTCAAATGCGCTACCCACTTATCTCTCCTCGGGGAAAATTATGTTTTTTTTATTTTATTTTGTCGCCCGGTTTTGATAAGAGCGTGTTGAGCCGTGAGTGTTGAATCTAGATTTCGACTTCTCTTCGAAAGGAAGAAAAGCTGAGCGATTTGTTTAGTCGGCTTCATTTCCGGGGTGTGGCTTGAAGAAATAAAAAAATAAGTCTGCTTCTCTTTTTTACCCTATTTGTATATTTTTGCGTCTGTCTGTTTGTCTGTTTGTCTGTTCGTATTTAGCGACCACTTACTCTCATCTTTTTCTTCTTCTTTTCCTCTTTGTTCATCTTTAGTTATTTTTCTTTAGATTCGACTTCAACTTCTATTTCTTCCTTTTTACATATTTTTTCATTTTTTCTTTTTCATTATACTCCTTCTTTTTTATCATCTCTTTCTGCTTCATTTTCTCTTTTATCTACTTCTTTTTTCGTATCAAGTTTATTCTTTTTTATATTTTTCTTCATGTTATTTTCTTTTTTTCCTTTTTAATAATTTTTTTGATTTTTTTCTTTCTGTATTATTATCCTTCTGTTTCTTTTTTGTCTCTTATCTTTACTTTTATTATTTTTCTTTGTTTTTCTTCCTAATTTCCTAGTTTTCTAATTCTTCTTCATTTTCTTTAGTTTCGTCTTTTCCATCATGTTTTCGTTCTTATCTCTTTTCTCATTTTGCTTCTTTATCTATTTTAGCCTCTCTTTCTCTTTCTCTTTCTTGTGCTTCGTCTTCATTATTTCTTTCTTTTTCATTTTTTTAATATTTAATTTTCCTTTATTAATTTCTATTTCATACTATCTTTCATTTTCATTTTTTATCTTCAAATTTCTTCTAAATTTCATCTTATCTTATTTTTCTTCGGCACTTTTTCTTCAATTTTCCTTTTTATTTGTCCATCTTCATTTTCAAATTATGTTCCTTCTCCTCCTTCGTCTTCATTTTTTATTCGCTTTTTTTGCTTTCCTTCTTTATTTTCATTCACAATTTAGTACTTCTGCTATTTATTCTATTTATTCTTTCTTTATTTACTTATCGGTGAATATTTTAATTTAAGCCTAATACATCTATTATCTGCTCTATTACTATTAATATATATATATATATATATATATATATATATATATATATATATATATATATATATATATATATATATATATATATGTGTGTGTGTGTGTGTGTATATATATATATGTGTAATTACAACTTTTTAATTTTTTTCTATTTTTCTAATGATCTTTTTTGTGTTAAAATATAAAAAAATAATGAATGTTCCATATGCATCACGAACATGTTTTATTCTTAGTCGAGTTATAATACGATAAAAAGGCAAATGAACAAAAAATCTAGAGAAAAAAAGAGAATTTCAAAAAGTTGTTGCTGAGAAACTGATGCGTGAAATCAGTTAGACGCCCGGAGAAAATGTTCACACTTTTCCAGGAAAGACGTTTACAATTTTAATTCAGTGACGTCAGGATTAGCGTCACATAGTAAAATTATATTACGTTAAACATTTTAAAATGTTGTTATTGCTTTCATACGCAGTGTTATTAATTGCATGTTGTTGGATTGTTATTCTGGCGTCGCCGTATTTAAATCGTTAAAGTCTCTCCTAGAACAATATAAACACGTTCTCTTCATTTGAAGGAAAATGTATGCCAAATAAGTCAGAACCAGATGTCATATATCATAACTCCATGGCGGAATGTGAGAGCTGTTTTCGATAAAATATCGATTGATACAAACATTTTATTTTTGAAAATAATTATAAAAAACTATATTATTAAAAAAAAAGTTTATTTGAACTATTTTTTATCTGTATTATTTGCAAGTAATTTCTTTAAATCTGTAAATATTTGATATTCTTTCTTAGCTCAAAGGTATTCTCTTAAATATATGGTATGTTAATATGATGTTACAAGTGTAAGAAAATTAATAGATTATTCAAAATACTGATAAAGAATAGCATTTTCATTATGAATCTTTATTAAAATGTAATTTTACTAATAAAAGTGTGTTTAGAAAAGTTCGTATATCGTAAAGAACCTGTAAGGTATTTATAGATGAAGGATGTTTCACGTATTTGACATAATAATTAGGGTTTTGTACTGTTAAAATATATACTATTAATATATAAATAAATAAATATACATAAAGATATACATATAAATATATACATATATAAATAAATAAATAAATAAATAAATATATATATATATATATATATATATATATATATATATATATATATATATATATAATTGTATGAGTTCAAATATAAATCAGAAGACCTAAAACTTAACGTTTCGCCACGCTGTCGCGTGGGCTTTATCAAGAGCGAAAAAAGCTAAAAGTGTCAGAAAACAATTTTGTCACTTGTAGCTTTTTTCCTATTGATTAACCCACACAACAGCTGAGCGAACGTTGAGATTTATATCTTCCGCTTTCGATTGTAACGTATACCGTCGGGTTTATTTTATCCTTTTATTATTATTAAATTATACGACGTACTTTTGGGCTGGTCTTATTTAATAATACTTTCAACCGATTGTGAATCCCTTTTAAAATCTGCAGTACTTTTAAATCGTTTAAATATATAACACTATATCTCTGCTCGGCTTAGTACTTTTTCAAAATGTAAACTACAGATTCCTATTTTTCGAACCCCCATTTTTCCCATCAAACACTCTTTTTTCTTTTAATTTCGAAATTATTATTGTCTCTCGCCTTAAACCCGCCTTTAATTACGGCACCTCCTTTTCTTCTTTTTAAAATAATTAATACACTCAATTGACCTAAATCGGTCTAAATCCTCAACCACGGCCAATCTCTACTGACATCGAACTTAGCATATGCCAAAAATAACTTTATCACTAGAAACCCCATTCACCCATCTACTCCCTTTTTCAAGTCATGGCTTTTTCATCTAACCCTCCTACCATTTGCCCCACCTTCCTCTTTCCTTCTCACCTCCTAATTTGACCTTGATTTTAACTTAGGGCTTCTTTTCTCAGAACTACTTCAATTTTCCATTGCTGATGTCATTCGCTTACGACTCACTTCTTGGCCGAGGAAGCATTGTTTTTAAATGGCCAGATTTCTTCATTTTAATTCCGTTTAAGTGCGCTCCATCTACGACTTGAACTCAATTTTCACCATTGAATTTACTTTATTTTGAACGGCTTTTCTGTGATGCCTCCACGAAACTTTTTCTTCTCCATCGAAAACTTCCTTCCATTGGACACCTTATCGGCGGACAATTACAACCTGGACAAACCAAATATCTTTTTACACGAACTTTTTTCACCCATCATTTTCTTAATATTTTTTCAAATGTTGAATTTTAGCTTTTCTATTGCCAACTTATTTATGTATAATTCCTCTGATGATAAGATCTCGATCTTTGAAAAGCCTTGGCTTAAGGAAAGAATAATGAACATAATTTTATTACAGAATATACACTGCATTGAACAATCGAACTTTGAAATAAATTTGGACATTCGTGCATGTTATCACTCTTCGTCCATCTATCTATATTTATATATTTATATATATATATATATATATATATATATATATATATATATATGTTTACATATTTATGTATATGTATATATAAATATGTATATATATGATTTCTTCTTCGGTAAGCAAGAAAAATATGATCGGCAAAAAGAAAGAGAGAAGAAGAACGAAAGTCACCGGAGCGGTTTACTTTACCAGTCGTCATTAGTAGCTGTCAGCTTGCATGTATTTTGATCTTTAGCTTCGGATACTAAATTAACGTGGGTTCTTTTGACAACGAGGCTGATTTGTTACACGCGGACAGAAGTTTGGAGGAGGTCTGCTTGACAGATTACGATTACCCAGAGGTGATTGACACTTTAAGTCTGCCATAACGATGTATCGTTTGTGAAAATCGCGCAATCTTCATCAGAACTAAATTTAGTTTAAGGCCGCTCACAAAAGACCACCTTGTGCTACATGCCCTTGAGATAACATGCAGCCTCATCCGGTGGTGAAGTTCCAATTTGCTAGATTTGGGGCGGGGGTCATTACAATTCAGCTACCATTACTCTCAGGTCCGCTTTGATCCGAAATTGTAATACATAGCAGGGTTCTATCTATGAGGTGAATTGACTTACTCCAATTATAAACTAAATTTACTCGGACACCTTGGGGGGTTCTCAACTTCACCCACAAACTCATCATTCATCTTTCCCAGCCCTTTTCTACCTTAATGTTCTGCTTACTCTATTTCCCAACGCTATCTTCGACTCGAACTCACACCAACTGACACAAACTGCATCCAATAGTGAGATAGGAATTTAAGTCATTTCATGTATTGTGGCGTTATCACTTAGTTACAACTATACCCAAGTCCACTCTTACTCAGAGAAGTCATACCGCCAATGCTGCATCTATCGGTCAAATAGAAAGCATTGTTTCCTGACACGTTGTTTACAAAATATACGCCTACATGTAAATTAGTATACAAACTGCTTCGGTATGAAATAATCGAACGGCGCCTATTATTGAACGGCTTGGGTGAAACACTGGTTGAGTAAGTTAATTTCTTCTGACTAGACCAAACCAGTGGAACATTGATCTAGTCAGTTCATTTCTTTCAAATATGATTTCACTGTAGAAAACAGAATGGATTCCATTGGTGTCGTATTTAGTGGAATATCACCTTGTAACACATGACATTTAAAAATATAGAAATGAACAAATAAAAATAGGAGTGGGAGTATAAGTTTTGGGAAAAGAAGAACCAATCTTCCTTATTCCCGGGTAATGCTGTGTTGCTTGCCAGTGTATGCACACATTGAATTATAAATTTACTAGAATTTAAACAAATGACGGATTGCATAACACTATTACTACGCTAGTGTATTTTAAATGCTAATATTAAATTAGGTTATTAATGAATTATGCGCTTGGACTCCCGAACAGGTCAAGAAAACGGAGAACATCATTAGAAGTATCAATGAATCAAATGCTTACAGCTTTTAGCTTTAAATTAACCTGGACACATAGTTACTACTAATACTACGATTCACCGGGCGCTAATAATTATGTTCGCTTAAATTAATACTGAATTAATTAGCTCACTTTGTTGACAGGGGTTATCAATACATGTTTGTTTCGGTATCTTAATTTAACGTAATTTCGTAAACTCCATTGTACAAAAATGATATAATGTTGACTATAAAAGTGATTATAATTATTAAATGGGCAATGCTCCAAGAAATGGAAAATTAATATCAAATAATTAATAACATAGATAATTAAAACAAACAGGATGTATTTATCATGTGTCATGCTATTTCTTGTTGGTGTGAAATATAACTGACTATAAAGAAGGTATAAGATAGTTCAATATTGACTAAATTAGTTTCTACCAGCAAATTATGTGTTACGTACGTAAGTCTTTTTAGACAAAGTTTATTTTTAAAGCTTATATTCGTGAAAAGAAAAAAAAAATGCTTTTTTCTTTACTTCAGGACACCGACTTAGCAGTTTTTCTGAGTTGAGCCGCTGATAATTGTTGCAAGCGGTCTTGCGGTAGATCGTCGATATACATTAGTTTGAATTACCTTACGCTCTGTGAGATCGATGTTTGCTTTAGTTTTGTGTTTGGTTTTAGATCGTTTCTTTCTTCGTTTTGAGCGGGCAGAAAATTATCTGGTCAGCCAACATGTATCCCAGAAGCGCGTTCTGTGCTACATCTTTCCAGTCTCATGAGAATATTTGAATTTGAACTTTTATAAATTAGACCGTGGAATCTTAAAATGAAGTTCTCCTAGACTTGACCAATTCTTCTATGTTGCGTTCATTAATGGCTACGCCTCACAGCAATTACTCCCGAGTATATGGTAGTGGTCAGGTATAACGAGACTTATTTGGATCGAAAGAACAGCATAATATTTAGTTTCTGTTCTGATAGCTGCTAGACCATTTTTCAAAGCATTTCACGTGCTAAATGCCTGTTTAGGACGAGCTAATCAAAAGAAAACAACACGTGTCAAAGCCTGTTTTGTATCTACTGAACTGAGGAACTATGTCTTCTGATCGATATATTTTTATACTAACTAACCCGACATCTTATTGGATTGACTGCTCAAGACAATAGCTGGATACATCCTGTTCTGTGTTCTGCTGAAGTCAAACACTGAACAGCTAGATGCTATTTTAACTCTCATGCTTATGTAACGCCAGAGTAAAACGCTATCCGACTGCCCCGCTATACCCTATGACACTTAATAACGCAACGATGTTATATCTAACTATCGTAAAACTATTATTATATTGTTATCTTGCTTGTATTTTTGATTGCTGGCCACCGTGAAAACTTCATCTGAACTTGTGAGAGAAATGAAATGATGTAAATAAATAAAAGATTTAGAACGACGAATGAGAGAGATAGAGAGAAGGAGAGGGAGAGAGGGGGAATATAGCTGCTAGAAAGAGAAGTGGATCATGGTATTACAATGAGACGGAAGAGAGCGCAAAAGAGGGTCTATTTAAAATCGCAATGTTTTCTGACTTTGTGAAAACTTTGAACTTTCTAATAATTGTAAAATCTTGACTATCAAACAATGTCAAATTTAAGAAATTACATTTTTGATAATATAAACGATACTGACCCTAAAAATAAAACAGAATGCACTATTGTTATGTGTCCGTTTCTGAATGTATTAAATGCCAGTTGGAAAGAAGTAAAGAAATAAAAAAAATAATTGACCTTATCGTTTAGAGAGTATTTGATAATTCATATTTACGGCTTTAAAGGTAAACGTCTTTTATTTGTCAAGCTTAAATGTTAGTTTAACCTTCCATAATAGAAAAGGATACAGAGAGCGTGATCAAAGTCAGTAATTCAATAAAGAACTTTAAGTAAATGTACGAATTTAATCAGTTGGGTCATGTGTCATATATTTTACCTGAATTCCTGGTATATAAAGAGAAAGATCCAAACGACACATAATAATAATAATAATAATAATAATAATAATAATAATAATAATAATAATAATAATAATAATAATAATAACATTCATTTGTCATTATCGATTTTAGAGCTTCGCTATTGGTGCAAAGGGTATCGCCATAAATCATCTAATTGGCTTTGCAGATTTCAAATCGTATCGAATAATTGTAATCGAATTATGTAAAAATACCACTGGTGAAAAAAATGGGCTTGAATTTTCCCATTCGCTATGTGAAAAAGTACCAACTTGTGTTCAATTCACAATATCCAGTGAATGGTTTACAATAGGTCTTATAGTGCATTTGGAGGTAAGGTCCCTCTTAGAGACTTTTGGATAGTGTCGTGTTTCCCTGTTAGTTATTATTACTTCTAGGTCTACCGTGACCCGTAGTGATAGTACGAGTCAATGTCCCGACTATGTGTCAGATAGAATTTGCACTAGTCACGACATTAAACTTCACTGGATATCCTTAGGCAAAATGGACTGCTCTATCCAGAAATCTGTCTTTCCCAACCCGTTTTTATATTTATTCTTTTTGTTTTCGCTCACACCATTTTAAAACTATATCAACTGCTAAAACTCTTCATCAACCGCATTATGTCGTGAAGCCGAAATTTGGAAACTTTAAAGAATGTAGTGCCCTCCTTAAATTACGCTACACTCAGGTCTACCTTTACCAATAGTGACGGTACTTGTCTGGACCATAACTACATATCAAATAGCAACTATTGTTCACAGGCTATCTGTTTACCAAATATATGTCAGAAACCAAATTAATATTGAAATTAATTGTATACAAAACATGTAATATTTTGGCTTTTAATGATCTAACGATCGTAAACAGACCTTAACATCCAACAACCAACTAAGAGATATTATTGTGAGTTGGCAGTCAAAACCCTAAAAGGGTGTGTATACGCCAAAGCAGACAAAGCGATTGTGATTTTCACACAGTGCCTGGGGATTAACATTGTCCTGATTGCAATGGAGTGTCATCAAAATGTCGAGCTTCTATTTGACTGTCAACATCTGCACTTCTGCCCATCGTCAAATAGGGGAGCCATTTCGAATATTTGTAAACTTTTAAAGTGTGACGATATCCAGGTTTAATTGTGTACAATTCAGAGAAGTGGATACTTATTTAAAGTGACATGTGACGGTGCATGTGAAGCGTCTTATGTCGAATCTTGCCAACAATCCTATATGAAAGTAGGCTGAAATCACAAGACTGCAAACATTAAGTTACCAACGACCAAGCTTAGAAAACGATTAATAAACCCATACGTCAAACAATAATTGTTTTACAAATAATTATTGTTGAAATCTTTTATAACAAAGCAGGCTCGACATATTAAAGTCTCTCGTGAATCGAACTATATCACGTGTAAGTACGGGAGAGGTATCTTTAAATAGGCAGCGATTGACTAGCTAATTGTTGAGTAAAATAGGTGGCATGTTTACTGTCGTCTAAGGTCTATCCCTACGTGTCCGATTATTTAAATAACTGTTTATTGAAGGCTAATAAGAATTTAATATGTAACTTAACCGGCTGGAAATTATGGTTTGCTGAATGTTACCAATAAAACGCAGGGGGACTCAGCGTCGTCCAGTCTACCGAATTTCCATTAATTATGTAAGTGCATACAAAAATAAAACTATACGTAAATAGTCAGCTTAATATTCGAATTCAGAATATCTAATAAGTATGCATCGAGTGCAGTTCGATCTGAAAACCTCTATTGGTAAGTGGTGCGCAATAATCGATTGATCACGACGGCAAATATTAAAAATTGACACTGTTTAATACATCAACACACATGTTGGTTTTTTCTTTTTTCTTTCTTTTTCACACATACACATACTCTTCTCTATATATAGAGTATTCATTTACTCCTCTCCAGGAGTTAGGCACAAGGCCAGTTCTTATCTTACTCCCACAAGTAAGATGTGACCCAAGGTCAGGTCGGGAAAGTGGGGTTTAAAAATTGCCTGGGCAGCCCTGTTGGCATTCCCCGGTAGGGGCGCCTCAGGTAGTAAGCAATAAACTTACTCCTCCTCAAAGAGGGGAGGCGAAGCCTGGGATGATGGATCTCCTAGAACTGCACTGGACAGACCCATAGACCGGCGTAAATCAAGCCCCGAAGGCCAAGACAATACCAATCTACGGGGTGCAGTATCCATCGGAACAGATACTACACTTTGATCTTAGCCAAAAGGCGAAGAATCCTCTATATAGAGTAGGTGTAAGTCAGAGGAGAGGTAGTCTAATAGCTAATTAAACGGTATCTATAGAAACGCGTTATCTTATTAAATTTCCTCAGGGTGTTATGGGTGTCAGGCGAAGTAGAATTGACTATGACATTAATTACTTCCCTAACTTTCTTTGTTTATAACTAATACAACATGAAATATTAATCAATATTACATATTAAATCAGTTTAATCGACTGAAAAAAACGTTTTTCTATTGAAGAACAGATACCAATATTTGGCATATAAGTTTGACGAAAGAAATTATCATAACTAATTTTCTAAAGAAAGCTATTCCGGCTAATGAAATAGGTAAGAATATCACGTAACTGTACACATACATTAAAGAATATCACGTAACTGTACACATACATTAAAGAATATCACGTAACTGTACACATACATTAAAGAATATCACGTAACTGTACACATACATTAAATAATATCACGTAACTGTACACATACATTAAAGAATATCACGTAACTGTACACATACATTAAAGAATATCACGTAACTGTACACATACATTAAAGAATATCACGTAACTGTACACATACATTAAAGAATATCACGTAACTGTACACATACATTAAAGAATATCACGTAACTGTACACATACATTAAAGAATATCACGTAACTGTACACATACATTAAAAAATATCACGTAACTGTACACATACATTAAAGAATGTCACGTAACTGTACACATACATTAAAGAATATCACGTAACTGTACACATACATTAAAGAATATCCGTCATAGTACTAGTAAAATTAATTCCTCGAACAAATCATTATAGCACCACATTTATGTCCGCTTACAAATATTAAAATAAAAAATATATTAAATCTTGTGTCTAGAATCCTTATTCCAATGTTGATCAAAATCCATTGCATAATTTTCATTTTAGAAAATCTGTAAAATTTAAGGGGTCCTAAGAAAAAAAATTAAATCCAGGAATGTTGTTTCATTGGTTCTTGATGTTTATGAATCAAGTTAAATGCAAGTCATAGATATTTTTTTATTCTAATGGAGGGTTATGCCAACATTACGCCCTTTAAAACATTTTAAAATACTAAAAAAAATGAAATTCAGGAGATATTTATAAGTTGAAGCCTATACGTTAAATTTCACAAAAATATTAGATACTTTAATTTTCATAAAAATCTTAGGTACTTAAACTTTCCCGAAAACTCCCCTATTTTACACCCTTTGTATAAAAACTTATGCCGAGTAGCTATTTTCCATGATTTATAATGACCCCCTTAAATAAGTTTAGGAGTAAATCGTATACGCATTTATAACATTTATCATGTTTAAACTTTGCATATGATAACATTCGAATTATATATTGAGGTCTAATAAGTAAAATCGATTATAGTGGCATATCTATAATATATTACAAAAGTCAATAAAATTAACAATAATTAAAAAAATTAAAAAAACTATTCAATTTAAAGATGATTTTAAAGAATCTAATTGATTTTGTAGTTGCTATAATGTTCAGTGAATATGCATATATGTTAAACATGTCTCACATGTAACAAAACATCTTTTGATATTTGTCGTAAATCGTGCTCGTAGTTGACGATCGTTTAGTGCAGGTGCGGGCAACCTCCGATCCGCGGGCCACATCCAGCCCGCGAAGGCTAAGCGTCCGGCCCGACACCCTGCTATGCTTTATTGTTGCAATCTGCCCCGTGGACCTCCCAGTAACTCATATCATTTTGTGACAGATGTAAATGTAGGTTTTAATTAAGATTTAAAGTGGGATAAAAATGTATAAATATCAGCGAGCGATGATGCATGTATATTTCATTTTTACTTTAACTATTAATTTCAAATTTTTGGCCTGAGATAAAAATAGGAAAAGAGAAAGAGAGGGGTAAAGAAGAAACGAGAGACGAGGAAAGGGCATAAAACAGAGAACTTATGTGAGGTGTGTCAAAACGTATGATGGATCAACTTGCTACTTCCCCGTCATCGTTTTTTATGATTCCAAAATGGCTCTTCGTCGGCGCCTTTTATAACATTACATCAGAAGTATCCTGAGAAACAATATCAGATTTGTAGAGTTTTCCATGCAATGTTTGTACAATTTATTCATGTAAACAAAATATAGTAATTCTGAGATTTCGTTTTTCTACTACGGTCCGCGATCTCCTTCCAAAAGTCTCATTTGCCCTCACTCTGAAAAGGTTGCCCGCCTCTGGTTTAGTGAGTGTAGCTTGATGTTATGATTTTGAAAACTCCTGCAAGATGACCTTTGCTGTATAGAATCTGTTAGCGCTAAATAGTAAGATACATTAAGTTTTCTAAGATGATGTTCACATCGTAATAGTATTCTGTAATTCGATTACTGATAACAAAATCGGTTCGGTCGGTTGAGAAAAAGCCTCTGATTCTTATATCAACTTATTTTTAAGACTAAATGTTGACCCTTTACTTTGACTCGTTCCCCCACGCTATCCCTTACTTAGAAAATATTTATTTTAATTTTTCATAACATCACTCTTTTTCCCATTGGCATTTTTCCACTTTCTGTTTCCCGTTAACACGGTATATTGAACTCTCTCTTCTGGCTTTACCATTGAATGTTTCTGAGGATATTTATACGGAAAATTATGATCATTTTAAAGTAGCTGAATTACATAACCTGTACTATATAAAACCTTTAACACTTGAAAAAGTATATCAAACACGTATAAGTACACGAAACTGCTATTTATAAAACAAATGTCTGAAGCCAAAAGTGATGTACACGAGTATACGAAGCGAATTTTCTAAAAGAATAACACTATATTTAAACAGTAGAATCTGTACATAGAAGCTTATTTTTTACTGATACAAGAAAGAGTAGAATCTCAGATTTCGCAGGTCACCTGACGATTTCCTCCGGTGAATTAACAATACATATTTCCATGTAGGCCACTTATCATATATATATATATATATATATATATATATATATATATATATATATATATATATATATATATATATATATATACATATATATATATATATATATTATGCACATACCGCTAAGATAAATAAAACGTAAAACTGTAATTGAAACTAGAAGTAAATAAAGCATTTTTTCACCCTCCTAAAATTATTTCAATTCAATGGCGGATAAACTTCATAAAATATAGAATTTTCTCAGACCAGAATAAAGCTCTAATTAACACAGTTTTACCCTAACAAAATATACTTACGACAGAGAAGACAGTTAACTTGTTTTACAAGTATTAAAAAGATGTTAAACAAAAAAAATAAAAATTGCATTGACGAAAACCACGTAAAATAATACCAAGTCATGAGACTTGATACATTTTATTTGAAAATATATAAGAAAAAATAGATGCACGTCAATGTTACTTATATAACTTAATAAAACGTTTTCTATTAATCAGTAGAAAGGGGTAGACATATCAAGGACCATTGTTTCGTAAACGTATCATATTTTGTTGAGAAAACCATAACGGGTGTGTTATAATAAAAAACATTTATTTTAATTTAAGCTTTCGAAAATTAGAATTTTATACTTGTCAAATGAAATTGTTTTTCTTTCATTTTTCTTTTTAATTTTCATCGTCCGATATTATGTTGACTTCTGGGTCAAAAGAACAATCCGGTATGTCTGTTAGCGTGGATAGGCTAATTCTTATTAATAGAAAGAGGTAGACATATTATAAACAATTGTTTCGTAAACGTATTATTTTTGTTGAGAAAACCATGTGTGTATTGAACAACAAAAAATAATACCATATTCTATTAATATTTAGCCGCCTCAATCTGCATCAACGTATTATATTTTTTCAAATCATAGTAAGCAATCTACATTTCAGAAATGATACTATATTCTATTAATATTTAGCCGCCTCAATCTGCATCACCGTATTATATTTTTCAAATCATAGTAAGCAATCTACATTTCAGAAATGATACCATATTCTATTAATATTTAGCCGCCTCAATCTGCATCAACGTATTATATTTTTTCAAATCATAGTAAGCAATCTACATTTCAGAAATGATACTATATTCTATTAATATTTAGCCGCCTCAATCTGCATCAACGTATTATATTTTTCAAATCATAGTAAGCAATCAACATTTCAGAAATGATACCATATTCTATTAATATTTAGCCGCCTCAATCTGCATCAACGTATTATATTTTTTCAAATCATAGTAAGCAATCTACATTTCAGAAATGATACTATATTCTATTAATATTTAGCCGCCTCAATCTGCATCAACGTATTATATTTTTTCAAATCATAGTAAGCAATCTACATTTCAGAAATGATACTATATTCTATTAATATTTAGCCGCCTCAATCTGCATCAACGTATTATATTTTTCAAATCATAGTGAGCAATCTACATTTCAGAAATAGAAGGCATTCTTTATGGGTAGACAATTTGTCAGGATCAACCACGTCGGAATTTTCATGTAGGTGCGCCTCAGGCAAATCAGTGATAAAGCAAATCCACCCTCGAAATAAAGAGACAATACATGGACGAATGGCATAGAACAGAACAGAATCATACTGCAATCCGATCTAAGTATTATATGGTAAATAGGTAAGTATTATACGAATTCTATGTATTGTATTGAACAAATATACTATGTAGGAAGCATTAAATGCACTGTCTATATTTTCCGTCTAGTCAAGTTAGTTTGCGACTCTCGACCTATGCAACAGTTTCAATGTAATGTAGGATTTCATCTTCGCATAATTAACCTAATTTCTTAATACAGAAACGTATAGAGTTCTGCATTGTCGACCAATTTCAATAAATGGTCCATGAGAAAAGATATTCACAATCGAAAAGTTTACGATACGAACAGTCGTTTGCAAACAGAAGAACTGGACATCAAATATTCTCTAGTGAACTCCATTGATTTACACGTTGTGTTTAATGCATTTCTTATTGATTCGACTGATTAGAGCAAACGACTTTAAGTGAAGCAGCTGCTGTTTTTCGGGGTGGATTTCTAAAGAAAAGGCTAAATTAACTGCTCTCTAAACAGAACATTCTTGTGACTTCATTCTTTGGTTAATTTATGAGACGGATCACGTGTCGATCGAACCTTTCCTCTCTGTCTCTCCCACTCTCACACACACTCTCTTCATCAGTCTATCTAGGCATCTATTTGTATCTCTGTTTTTCCATCCCTAACCACATTCACAAAAAACCATCTCTCTCTCTCTCTCTCTCTCTCTCTCTCTCTCTATATATATATATATATATATATATATATATATATATATATATATATATATATATATATATATATATATATATATATATATATATATTAATTAGATAAGTTCAAATATTAAGTAAATGAACAAAACCGATACTTTTCAAAAGTGCTCAATATATATAATAGCTTTTCATATTAAAATAAACATAGTTTGAGTATCCGACAATTGTTTTAGAACATCTCCGGTCCTATTCAGGTATATCCCTGAAGAGAAGCCGAAGAGGTTTTGAAACAATTGTAGGATACTCAAACTATGTTTATTTTAATATATATATATATATATATATATATATATATATATATATATATATATATATATATATATTACTATTTCTTTGGGGTTGCACGAGTGGTTACTGTGCAAGTATAACGTCGATTAGACGTAACTCGCTGAATTTCGTTCAGTGATTTCAATCACTACAAAATTCAAATTTAAACCTAGTAAATTCTTAAATTTTCCATTACTGTATTCTTTTACGTTCATTTATTAATAATTAATTTCCAGTTAATTGCTTTCGATGTAATAACAGTTGAATAGATTTACTGCCCCTTAATAAACTCTCTCTCAGGAAAAGACAAAAACAATTTTTTTTCGCACTTTTAAGCAACAAGAACCAAAAGCACAGCTACTAAACAAGTTCAATCATAGTGATACCTATATGTACATGATTGTTTACGTGTATTAATTTTATAACACTAGCAGTAACCAAGAGTAATCGACTCTCTAAAGACGAGTATAGCTTTATCATAGGTGTACACTATATAGGTAATGCTACAATTTCTTCTATCAAGTAGCTGATTGGTTAGCGCAACTGCTGCGCTGCTTGAATGCTGATTGGAGTTGGATTTAACCGGCCGTTCGGGTTTAGACTATCGTAGTGAACACACTCACGACTTTAAACCACACTGATGAATTTAATACGATGAAATAGCTGTGTGTGTATTACTCTATTTAAATAACATATATGTGCGTCCATGTATAAAATCAAATAGGGTCATATCAATAATTAATTATAATAAAGTGTACCTTGTGTAACAATTTACTACAGTTTCACCGAATCTAAAGTTTCTTAAACCGGTGTCAATCAACATTTTTCACTTGATGGCAGTTACATCCATTTTTGATGATCGGTGACACCGTCAAACGAGAGTAAAGTGTTGAACTCCATACATTTTGTCATCAATCATTTATATCATTGCACTTATTCGGGTTGCAGTCTTTCTCAAATAACTGATTAAACATTCTGATTAATCTCAATTTGAAAAAGACCGCCTATTAAATGGCCTTACACCAGAATCACATTTCTCCAAACCCAGTGATATGTCTTTGACAATTTTTGTATCATTTCAACTGGACATGACTTGATTTTCCTCGGTATCATAAAATAATAGTTTTACCTTATCGGACTGATAAGTTAGTGAGCTTACTTTTATTTGCATATTAGTATTAATTCGCATAGGTAACTTCTTTTTAAGCGATTTTTAATTAAGTTCTTCAATTACATATGCAATTCATGTACCCATATACAACCCATGTACATATATATAGACATTTAAATTGATGAATTTATTTCGTGGATGAAACAAAACTGTGTGTATGCTTAATATATCTATACTACTGATAAGCCCTACTAATGTGTCGAAACAAATAACTACACAAAACATACCCACGTAATATAGTAGATTGTGATGTCTACTCTATGAAAGTAAGTTGTTGGATTTTCAAAGGCAGTCTCAATAGCAATACATCAGCCAAATCGATGCTTGATTCTGACTAGACATTTATGCTTGATATTTATCACTTTGTCATTTGCAAAGAAATTGAAATCCTAATCGTTTTCATCATTTACCGATTGAATAACTACTTCGGTTATAGAACATTAGATATTCACCGTTTGTTACAAAGAAGATATTCAAAATGGCGCCTACATTGCGTGTGAATTTCGCGAGAAAATAACGTTGTCTGTAAAAAATACTGAAATGGCGTGATTATATTTCCTTTCTACATCGATTCCCAAGCACAAAAAAATGAAGCAATCTTTTAAATTGTATTTCAAAAGCAATCCGTCGCAGATAAATGTATACGCTAAAAAAATGATAGTTCTGTTCTTTCTAATGGTCAACAAGCGGAAACTACTACTTACTTTACAGCTATCAATCACGTGTATGTGTGTTGTACTCGTCTCACCTTTGTAAATACGCATTATTTCATGATGATAATAACAATAATGATACTGATATTAATAATACTAATAATACTATTGATAATTTTACATTGATTGGCAACGAAAAATGAGCCGATCTTTTCTCAAATTTGTAAATACGCATTATTTCATGATGATAATAACAATAATGATACTGATATTAATAATACTAATAATACTATTGATAATTTTACATTGATTGGCAACGAAAAATGAGCCGATCTTTTCTCAAATTTGTAAATACGCATTATTTCATGATGATAATAACAATAATGATACTGATATTAATAATACTAATAATACTATTGATAATTTTACATTGATTGGCAACGAAAAATGAGCCGATCTTTTCTCAAATTTGTAAATACGCATTATTTCATGATGATAATAACAATAATGATACTGATATTAATAATACTAATAATACTATTGATAATTTTACATAGATTGGCAACGGAAAATGAGCCGATCTTTTTTTTAAAGCAAATATAATTTCAAAACCGTCGCAGAAAATTGGTACGAGAGGAGAACGCTTCGTTCTATTCTTCAAAGAACCGGATTTCTTTCTAACTTTACACGAGTGCACTACACCCATCAATTCTTTCAGTGTGGTTCTATCCTAAACTTCATAAAACACTTTTTAATACTGATAATTAGAATAATGATATCATTGATATCAATACTTCTCATATTCCAGTAATAAAATATTATTAATAATATTAAGTATAATATTTATAATAATAACAATAATATATTTTCCCATTTCTGCGGAATCCAAGATGATAAAAAAAACAAATGCAGCAAAAAGAAAAACAACATCTCATTTGCCACGAAAATTATTTGTTTAGGATTTTTTAAATAAATGTCATGCGATTTGGGTTACTCGTTTTCCCAAGCAACACCGAAAAATGGCTCTGATAGTAACTGTATGCATACAAAACAGTAATATATATATATACATATATATATATATATATATATATATATATATATATATATATATTACACAGGATCGCTAATAATCTTAAGTGTTTCCGAGTAGTATCTGTTGGACGACAAACTCGTGGTTGTAGTTTACGCGCGTTTTCAATTAATATATGATAGTTCATGTATTAACTAGATTTACTAGTGCAGGTCTTTTTAGTTTTATCTCTGAAGCAAATAAATAAGTTAGATGTCAAACAGAAATGTTTTATTTATTCAATATATTCTCAAATATCAAATCAAGTATTTGTTTAGGTGTCTACGTTTAGCTACAACTTCTTTTCTTTTGTTCATTAATATGTTTATTTTTTGATGATTTTAGTTTTCTATATTTTCTATAAACATAATTTACATGGTGTACTATTAATATTGAAGGGAATAGTTAATTTTAAGATTCCACAATTGATATTATTGATACTATTTTTAGTTGTTGTTCCATATCTATTTATATAAGATAATGAAGCGTGGCAAAAATGAATCGTGGACAAGTCTAGTCCGGGTGGGACGTCGAGAAAGAAAGAAAGCGACTTGATAACTGTTAAAAAGGAGAAGGTTCCGCAGTGTAAGCGAGACTTGAAAGACAGCGGTTTCAGAAACGCGAAGAGCCGGAGCGCTTGGTGATCAGAGTATCGAAGTACCGGAAGAATGGGAGTTTACCAATGTTTATGGCACCAATGAAGCTTTATTGGCTATGGTACGCAAGCCTGTCTTGCTGTTAGGTGTTCGTGTTCTCTGACTAAATATGCGGCTGATAAGCAAGTTCGTACAGTGAAGGAATCCCCTGACTTGTATTTCATCAAGTTGCTTGTGGGACAATTGCTTCATTTAACGCTCGGATAGACAATGCATAGCAAATTGCTTTCCAATCGGATGTATATATGAACGAGTTTCTAGCGGAAACCAAGTCTGTGATCCTAGCAAGCAAAATACTTTCATGAGACAAAAGTATGTAAAGATTACTTTTTATATGTGTGTGCGTAGCCGGCGTAAACCATCAGGTGATGGTAAATAAAGAAAACCAATTTTTTTCCATATACGTTCTGTTCTTTGTCTTTCTTGTTGGATCTTACCGGGTATCCCGAAATAACGGGTCATGTAACATTTAGACAATGTGCTATTATTCCTAGAATGTCTTCTCGTCATAACAACAATTCACATCCTTGTTATCGATCCTTTCATCTTTAATATTATTTCAAAGACTTGCTGGTTCAATTAAGTTCTCAAATCAGATCTTGACAGAATACTTTATTTGTTTACATATGATGGACTCTCCCGTCGATTGCGACGTATGAGGTTCCAACAACTTTCATTTGTGTCTAGATTGTTCATGACACCTGAGTCCGGCAAGAGTCCTGCAGGAAAGCCGCAGACAGTGCAAGCGTGTGAGTAATCGGATGCCAGGTGTGGAACACTCTCTCTAGCTTTTCGCCTAACTCTGGCAGTTCTCATATTATCCACACAGGTCTCGTTGAATCTTTCCAGTCCAATGCAACTAGCTGCTCGCCATGTCTTCCTGTCTTTTGTACAGTCTTCAAAGTTTTTTGGGGGTACTCCAATTGCTGTCAGCGCATCTTTCAATTTATCTTTGTAGCTCAGCAAGGGCCGACCAACATTCCTGTTACCACAAGCTAACTGACTGTACATCAGTGCTTTAGGTATCCTCCCTTCGTCTATTCTTGCTACATGACCAGCCCATCGCAATTGAGACTGCAACAGGAAACTTTCAATTCCACCAATATGGCATCTGTTGTAAAGATCGGTGTTAGCGACTTTGTCCTTCAAACTAAGTCCGTATATGGTCCTAAGGCAGCTCTTGTGGAACACATCCAATTGGCGAATGTGATGCCGGTAAGGCGTCCACGCCTCACATCCATAGAGAAGACCTGTCAATATTACAACCCTATACACATTGATTTTTGTCTTCAACTTAATGCATCTGCTACTCCAAAGACGATGTTTCAGCTTCCCGAAGGCATTTGCCGCTTTTGCAATTCGGTTTACGATTTCATCATCAAGTGAAGCAGCAGAATTAACTTTGCTACCTAGGTAGGTAAAGTTTTTGACATAGTTCATTGGTCTGATATCCACTTTGAGTTTTTCTAATGGAAATTCATTGACAGGCTGATTTTGTTTCACTCCTTGAACTTGTTTAGGGGTAGGGCATGGTTGATGGACCACCTCAGTCTTCTTTAAACTGATTGTTAAACCAAAAGCCCTACATGCACCTGAAAATATTGTCAAAAGATTCTGAGCTTCTTCAAAAGAAGTCGCAACCAGGGCAGCATCATCTGCAAAGAGAAGGTCCCGAATGATGGCCTCTCGAACCAAGGTTTTGGCTTTAAAACGCTGATGGTTAAAGAGCCCACCTGTGGTTCGGAATTGAAACTTAACACCTGTGCTTTCATCAGCGAATGCGTGCCGAAGCATCACCGAGAAGAACAATGCAAACAGCACTAGTGCCATCACACAACCCTGTTTCGTACCGTTTGTTACTTCAAAAGGCTCTGAGGTTTCCCCATTGGAAACGACCTGTGCTTTCATCCCTTCATGAAAGGAGATTATGACATCAAGCATCTTGTTGGGGATTCCAAGCTTATGAAGAACTTTCCAAAGTGCTACGCGGCTTACCGTATCGAATGATTTTGTCAAATCAATAAAAACCATGTACAGTTTCCGATTTTTTTCACGACCTTTTTCAGCTACTTGACGAAGGGCAAATACCATGTCAATTGTACCTCGACCAGAGCGAAAACCACATTGGGACTCTGGGTAAATCTCATCAATAAGATGTCTGATGATCCTGTTCAGAATCAACCTTGCAAGAATTTTACCTGCAACAGAAAGCAGAGAAATCCCGCGATGATTATCGCAAGAATTCCTGCTTCCCTTGCTCTTATAAAGATGCTTGACATTACTATCTTTAAAGTCCTGCGGGACTCCGCCAACTTTCATATCTCCACAAACAAGATGGTCAGTTTTTCCTCGAGTGCTCTTCCGCCATGTTTGTACACCTCAATGGGGATGCAATCTCTGCCCGGTGCCCCTGACGATAGCTGTTTTTTAGCTTGAGATACTTCCTGAACTGTAGGTGGAAAAGACAGTTCCGGAATTTCAGGATGCTGCGGAAGAGAGGAAATGATGTTTTCGTCAGTCACCGATGCAGAGTTAAGGACAGTTTCAAATGCTGCTTCCAGCGCTTAAGGATAGCAGATTTGTCAGTTAGCAGTGTTTCTCCATCCTCAGAAAAACTGGGGCAGAACCATTCATTTGAGGACCAAACACCTCTTTCAGGCCAGAGTAAAATGACTTAGAATCCTTCCTGTCGGCTGCGTCCTTAAGTTCCGCAGCCTTGGATGACCACCAAGCCTCTTTCAATGCCCTAACTGCCGTCTGAACTTGTGCTTTGTGAGCTCTATACGCCTTCTTTTTCACTGTGGAATTTTTTTCCTCGAGCCATGTTTCGTGGCAAACATGCATTTGGTCGATAAGCTTCTGCACTTCAGTGTGGTTTTCATCAAACCAGTCTTGATGTTTCCGCTAAGGGAAGCCCAAAACCTCAGCAGACGAGTCATAAACAGCATTGCACAATGAATCCCAAGCACTTGAAACGTCACTATTTACCTCTACAGAAGCTATAGCGGTCGTAACTTTTTCCTTCAGCTCATTTTGTGTCTCTGCCTGTTTTAGAGGCAGAACATTTAGGCGTTTTGGAACAAAATACTTTTTCACTCTCCTCTTGTCTAAATGGAAGATGGTCTTGCCGACTATAAGCGCATGATCTGATAAACAACAGCTACTATGGAAAGAGCGTGTTATCTTAAAATCTTTGAGGTCGCGCTTTCTGATTATTATGTAGTCAATGAGATGCCAATCTTTTGATCGGGGGTGCATCCATGATGTTTTTCGACAATGCTTTTGTTGGAAGTACGTGTTTATCACACTGAAGTTAAATTCTTTGCATAACGTCAGGAGTCGCAATCCATTTGAATTAATTTTTCCAACACCATGGTGACCCAGAACACCAGCCCATGCTTGAAAGTTGAGCCCCACTTGAGCATTGAAGTCTCCCATCAAAGCAACCTTATCCTTATGCTGAATTTTTTAGATTAAGCTACGCAAATCATTGTAAAGATCAGCTTTGCATTTATCTGAACTATTCATAGTAGGAGCATAACAGCTGATAAGTGTTGCGAATGTGTTGTTTTTTAGTGGAAGTCTTAGGGTCATAATACGATCTGAATGACTTACTGGGAGTCTTGGAAGTGATCTAGCAATTTCCGTCTTCACTGCAAACCCTACGCCAGATTTACGTGGTTCGTTTTCTGATTTACCAGCCCAGAAAAACGTGTATCCACCTTTTACCTCACACAGCTGTGAGTGACCAGGCAGACGCGTCTCGCCAAGGGCAGCAATATCTACATCATGTTTCCTTAATTCCATTGATACGAGGGCCGTTTTCCTTTCTAGTGACGCATCACTATCCTGCAATGTGCGCACATTCCAAGATCCAATGTTTAGCTTCATAAATTTCTTTGTTTTCTAACTGCTGTATTGGATAACTAGACAGCTGCAGTAGGCTGACAAGTCAAAGACGGGCATGCAATGTTTAGGGCTCCTTTTATCGCCCCCTCCCTGAAATAGGGAAAGCAGTGCTGATCCTAGATAGGCCTTCTTTGTCACTGGTGGAGGACACGAGCGGCACAATTGCCCAAAGTTTTGTGCCAAACGGCCATCACCCACCAGCCGCCACTGTGTAGAGCGCCAGCTAGAGACTTCCAGCAATATCCTTTGCCTGTCCCCGTCGCCTTTACTCTCTCGCCAGTGGACCCAGAAATACTCATGTCGATTTTAAAAAAGCTGCTAGAAAACCCACACGAATGATTTAATTTGAGTGGTGAAGGCTTGTGTAGGACCATACACACTTTTTGGAATTGTTGATTACACAAGATCGGTGCAAATGAGTGCCACAGAAAAAGCCAGCAACAACCCTCAGGTTATACATCAGAGTTTTCCATCTCCTAGACACCTACCTTAACAAAGGCTTAGGGGGCATCTCTCCTAGTGGGTTAAACGCGCCCCCATATACCAAACTGGAAATTTCCCTGATCCGGCGCCATATACATATACATATAAATATATAAACACATACACACATATATATATATATATATATATATATATATATATATATATATATATATATATATATACAGAGAGAGACAGAGAGAGGTTGAGACAGACCACTACCCAGTGGCAGGGGGTTAGATTGGTGAGTGCCGGGACGTACCTGCATGCCAGCAGGCCCTGCACACTGTACCTCTGGGGTTCTAACCTACTCCGAGATCTCTAGTCTATTAGCCTGGGGCCACAAAGCACCCAATTACCATAGTGTACCACGAGGAGGTCAGACTAGAGTCTTGTCTGGGGATAGGCTATATACCAGCAGGAGAGACTTACTCACTCGGCTCCCTTTTCGCACAACTAGTGGGCTATCTGGCGGCTAAGCAAATAGCAAGGGTAGGAAGCCCATGCAACTACAAGTACGCTCCGCTGTAGCACTAGACGCATCACACAGACCTGTGGATAACAACTCCACCACACCACAATACATATATATATATATGTTTATATATATATATATATATATATATATATATATATATGAGAAACTATAAATCAAAAAATGCTGCCTAATTACACACAATATATATTTGTTCTCAAGTGCCCTATTTTTTACACAGTTCATGTCTATGAATCTCACAGTCTTTAATTGTTATGTTTATTATTTCAACGAAAATGTAACAACGCGAATACGTCGGTAGAAATAATAAAGAAACTTTAACCTTTTTAATAATCGCTTTAATGTTAAAAACTCCTATTATATTCTTCAATAAAAAATCAGTTATTCCATTACTGATTTTGATTTTTAGGTTATATTCCAAAATGTTTTGATATCGACAGTCCTCTGTGTCTGACTAAGTATTTTTTAAATAAATTATTGCAAAGTGCATTATTATATTACCAATAACACAGTACGACACAAACAAATAACAATTATCAAGTCAGAAGCAAAGTTTTATTTGTGATCTTATATGATATTTTTGTCTGACTTTTAATATCCGACAAGATAACTGTGTATGTTAGATGTGTTTGTAAACTATTGAGGTGAGGAACCCAGCATAGAAATCAGTTTTATACGGAATTTAATACTGCCGTTTGTTTCCTGTTATGTGGTGTTAAGATAAAAATGCGTGGTTTTGTTTGCACGGTAAAATGTAAATAAACAAAGACGCTATTTTAAAGCGATCATTCTATCTACATGTGTGTTGTGTCTATCTATATTTGCGGAGATGCAATTTAAACAAATTATTTTCTCGAATACAACCCTTTTACGAGGAAACCAATACTTGTTTTAATGTTATATTTGGGAGATACACTATTATCGTAGGTTCCGGACATACATGAAACGCAAATACGAAATTTTACTTTTTCCTATTCATAATTTAAACGTTGAATACATTCACAAAATAAATATTGGAATAAAAATGATATATATATATACATATATATATGTGTGTATATATATATATATGTTTATATATACATATATAGATATATATGGTTGAAAATCGAGTGAAGATAATCATACACACACACGCACACACACACACAGACACACACACATATATATATATATATATATATATATATATATATATAATGTACAGAACAGTGAAATTGAGTAATGTTTGTTGTCATTAACGACAAAGCTAGTTTCGCGCGAGCGTTGAACACTGTGGACAGCAATAACGCGTCTCTCTGCCGCCGTGGATACGTGTATCTTAATTTCAATTACTGTTTGTGCTGATTCCCGGTAGTCGTGTGGCCCTGAACGTTTGTCTTGTTATTCTTGTCTGAATCTACGCACTGTGTTCGAACCCATTCGACTGGCTGCAACCACGACTATTGGTCTGATAAAGGCAAACACTCGAAACAGTATCGTCTGTAGGTAAAAAACACTTTTATATTTAATAAAAATATGTATAGTACATATATATATATATATATATATATATATATATATATACATTTATATTTCATAACATTGAACTAAAATCATTTCATATGTTTTTATTTTACTTTACTAAGTAAACAGTAAACAATCAAGGGGGCCCTTTCTGAAGCTAACAGTTGATTTCTATATGAGATAAATAGATATCGGGGTATTCAATAAAACGTTGAGTAAGTAAAGAAGTGAACACAATCAGTTCCCCTCATCGTAATTGACAAGTTTACTCTGTTACATTATATTTTTGGGGGGTCTCTTGATCTTAATTGATCATATTGTCTGGTGGAGTACCCAGCTAACTGAAGTAGCATGACGTCACATCACTAGGATAATGTGAAGCACTCCTCGTATGAGCCAGTATAGCGGTGTTGATGGGCCTCTTTATGGCTTTGAATAATATGTAATTTTTAATATTTGTGACAGGGTTTGTTGTATGGTGAATGATCTTCATGTCAAGTTGCCTATATATATATATTTGAGTTGAGTAAATACTTTTTTATATGTCTCTTACTTGGATTTCTGTTTATTGTTACTGAAAATAAATCTTTAGTGATAAAGACGTCTCGTGTGTCCCGTGAATTAATCAAGAGCAGGTGCGAGGCGGCACACGTATCACAGCAACACGTGTGTATAATGAGTTATACACGCATCAAGAGACGAGTCATCAAGTAACATGTGGAGAGATATGTTTGCCCGATTTTTCTGTCTCTATTAGTATATTGTTAAATAAATTATACCTAATAAAAATTTAAATAAATGCACAATCTTATCTCACCCTCAATAAAAGGTATCTTTTGAAATAAGTCAAAATAAATATTGGTTCCGGTATTTCATTTTTTCAACTATTTCTGTATTGTATCAGTATAATCTTAAGTAACTACAGATTCGTTTAAATTTCTTATTTGAAAGTTCCAAATAGATGTACAAAGAGTCCAATTTATAGAGTTGTTTCTCAAAATGATATAAGATTTTGCTCTCCTTAATATTTATCTGGAATAAACATTATAAATGTTCTAGAATATAAGTAACAAAATGTATATTGTATTGGTGTACTTAAAATGTTGCTATGTAATTTTTTAAAAGAAAGCTCGTCGGTTTGAGGTATTTAGGCTCCTGTTCTACTAAGGATTAGATGGAATTTATAAGTTAATTTTTCGTTCAGACTAGTTTATAACACCTGGCGAAGACACGTACTTTTATATAAGGAGTGATTATTATTGTTGTCAATACCAAGCTCCTCTCATCACATCTCGATGGAATTCACAATTATAAAGAAAACAACTAAATACAACTAAACCAAATCTTATCCAGAGAGATGTAAAGGAGAGTGCCACTCATAATCCCGTCTGTAATTCCGTGGAGTTCTATTTCCAATGATTAAAATCTTTCTCATTTAAGAAAAACGATGAAATTTTAAACGCAACAAGCATCCTGTGTATTCCCCTTCTCCACGGTTTTAGCTAACCGAAATCAAGCGTTGTAATGAACCCACTGGTCGGTTCTAATAAAAGCACGGCCTTAAACTAACATTTGATTAACGCTGGGTGCCACCCCGACCGGATGCGTGCCATTCGTTATTCCGGAAGTATCGCAACTTGGAGAAAGATAGCATTCAAATATCTGGCGTCGAATTCTTGTCTCTGATATTTTCGAAAAGGAGAAACCAATTCGAGTTTTGCCAGGTATAAACCCTTTTCTGACCCTTTGATTGTTATTTTAGCTAATTGCTACGTAGGATAGAGTCAATTGAAATAAAAGTCTAATGAAATCATATGATTATATATGTATGTATAAACTTACGAAAGTACCATTTTGTTTTTAAATCACAAAGAATTACTGAATTATCTAAGTAATTATAAACTGGTTATCGTTGAATAAAAGCGCTGGATAATCCTTTTTTTGTTCTATTAGAAATCCTAGAACTAATACATTTTCAATTTAACCACATCCCAAAGTCATGGAGATATGAAAAATGTTTTCTCAAAATTTTTTAATCATGTTATTATTATTTACTCATCAGGAGTTCTTACACCAATCATTCTTATTGATCAGACACTGAAAACAGCAAGTGGTGTTCACAGGAATATCAGTGACAAGTATTCCCACATTTTAAAAACTCTCTTTCAATAAGTGTTGCAAATCATTTTGCGTTATCGTGACAGCCGTTTATAATTAGTTCATGGCTGGCAACAAACGTTAGTCTTTTATGGAATTTGAGTGGCATTAAGCCCAATTAAAATTTCAGTAGTCTCCGAATTCTTCCCGTCGATGTTTGGGTGGTGTTCTCCGTCCAAGGCCTTTACCCCCTTCTTCACACTTAGCAAACGATTTGTTTAGGTTTGTATCATATTATAAAATTTCTGGTGGATTCGAGCAATGTTCTGTTGAAGTTTTGTCTATTTTCTATGTTGGTTGTTAATGTTTTCTTCTTCTTCTACTTCTTCTTCTTCTTCTTCTTCTTCTTCTTCTTATTATTATTATTATTATTTACTCACTAGGAGTTATCACACTGGTCATCGTCAGTGATCTCCCACTGCCAACAACCTGTGGTATTCCTGGAGTCTGAGTGACAACAAGTCTCCTCAGACTTCCAGTATGCTCCACCTCTTTTCGTTCATCACCGCTGATGACCTTGTGGTATCGCAACAGCCACCCACCACTGATTTCCTACTGATAAGGGCCATTGGTCCCCTCTGGGGCCCGAGTGGCAACAAGCCTCCGCAAGGTCCCAGAGCTGTCCGCGCTCTTCCAGTGGAGGTCTGGTCCGCGCTTTCCCTCCTCGACCCTCTGTCCATACTTTTCGTGACGTCAGCCTATGCTTGCGCCTCTCTCGTGCGGTTGTATTTTCCCCGGTTCTGTTGTCTTGTGCTTCCATGTGTTTGTTCTCCATTCGTTGCTTATGTGGGTTGGTTTCCGCATTCGAGGACATTTCTCAGGATTGTAGCTGTTTTGATCATTACTGTCATTTGTATGGTCTCAGTTATCCCTTTGATTCCTATTTCTCCTAGTCTTTTCTCCATGTTTTGGGGGACTGTTCATAGTGCTCCTATGATTATTGGTGTTATACTGACTTACTTCATGTTCCATATTCCTTTCAATTCTGTGGCAAGTTCGGTATATTTGCTTCTTTTTTCCGTCTCTTTGATCTTCACTCTGTGGTCCGCTGGAACGGCAAAGTCTACGATTTTGCAGAATTTTTCTTTCTTGTTGATTATTATCATATCCGGTCTCCTTGCTGTTATGGGTTTGTCTGTTTGTACATTCATATCACATATGATTTTGTATTTTTTTGTTTTCTAGTACAGTTTCTGGTTTGTGTTTGTACCGTTTTTTTTGCATATTCGAAATTCAGTTGTTTGCACATTTCCCGGTGTACTTCTTTCCCCACGCTGTCATGTCTGTTCTTGTATTCCTTTTGGGCTAGCTTGCTGCATTCACTTATTATATGATTTATCGTTTCGTCTCTTTGTCCACACAATCGGCATTTGCTGTTTTCCTGGGTTTTATCTATCTTTGTTTTAATAAAGTTTGTCCTAATCGCATTGTTCTGTGCGGCCGTCAGCAGAGATTCCGTTTCTCTGTTCAAGTGTCCTTTTCTTAGCAATGCCAGCTGTTTTCATTGGCTTCCTCGCTTGTGAGTCTTTTAAAGCGTCCATGTAGTTGTTTTTCTTCCCACTTTTCCTTTCTTGTCTTTTTGTTTCTGGGTTCAGTGCTTCCGGAGTTGTTTGTTGGGTTGGTGTCTCTTGCTGTGGTGATCAGTCTTTCCGTGTTCTGGGTTACATATTTCTCCAGCTCTTTTTTGGTGTCTTCCACACAGTCTTCTATACTTACCAGTCCTCTACCTCCATTTCTTTTCATGTAGAGTCTGTCCGTATCGTTTTTTGGGAGCAATGCATTGTGCATAGTCATTAGCTTTCTAGTCCTTTGGTCAAGGTGCCTGAGTTCTTCTTTGGTCCCGCCTATGAATGGTCCCGAGTATCTTATTAGTGATACAGCCCATGTGTTTATCCCTTTTACTAGGTTTCTGCTATATAGTTTAGTTTCTAATAGTTTCCTTGTTCTTCGTAGATATTCTTTTCCAATCTTCTCTTTCATTTCTGTATATTTGATTGTGTCTGCTTCCAGAACTCCCAGGTATTTATAACTACCTTGTTCTCCTAGCGCCCTCATCTCCTCTTGGTTGGGGAGTTCTATACCTTCTGTCGTCTCCAGTTTTCCTCTTTTGATCTCTAGCAGTGCACGTTTTTCTATTCCAAACTACATTTGGATTCTCTGGCTGAATATCCTGGTTGTATTTATCAGCTTTTCCAGTTCTTTTTTGTTTTTTGCAAACAGTTGAAGGTCATCCATGTACATCAGGTGGTTTATTCTTTGTTTTGTATCCGTAAACCTGTATCCGGCATCACACTTTCTGAGTATGTAGTTGAGTGGCATCATGGCTATTATAAACAATAGTGGTGATAGAGAGTCTCCTTCAAAAATGCCTCTCTGTATTTTTATCTCAGACAGGTATTGTCCTCCGGCTGTCAGTTTTAGTCTCCATGTTTCCATCGCTTTCTGGATGAGATTAATAATCCTGTCTGGTATCTTGTATATTTTTAAGCATTCAATTATCTATGTTTGGGGGATTCTGTCGTAGGCTTTCTTGTAGTCAATCCATGCCATGGTTATGTTCTTTTATCTGCTCTTCACCTCCTTCAGGGGCTTTTGATCAATGTATATTATTATTATTATTATTATTATTATCATTATTATTATTATTGGTACTCACAAGGAGTTGAGTTCTCACACAGATAATCGTCAGTGATTGGTCACCGACAACAACCAGTGGTATTTCTTGGAGTCTGAGTGACATCAAACCTCCCCAGATTTCCAGTATTTTTCACCTCTTTTCGATAACGATGCGGTATCGCAACAGCCTCTTACCATTGATTTCTCGCTGGTAAAGACAATTGTCTTCTCTGAGATTTGGGTGGCAAAAAGCCTCCCCAAACTTCCAGCATTCTTCGCACTTTTCCAGTGGAAGTCTGGTTTGTGCTGTCCCTCATCGGTCTTCTCATCCTCCTCGACCCTCTACAAATATAATTTTCTGGTGTCAGCCTAGGCTGGCACCATTTAAAAAAATAATTAAAAACATTTTTTTTTAATTTTTAGGAGGGTCGGGTGTGGTGGGGAGAGAAGGGGGGAGCTCATAGCTCATTGTAATTTCCGTTCATTGGTTCATTTTTGTGATAGCTGAGGACGGTGTAATTTATTAGGGGAGATTATGAAGTGATGTTTCTTGCAGTTTCTGTTCCGTGGTTCGTGTTGTGGCGTTCTTCGTGTGGTTTTGTTTTCTCCCTGTTGTAAATTCCTTGTGACTGGATTTTCCTTAAGATTGCAGCTGTTTTAATCATTGCCGTCCTTTGTATGGTTTCGATGGCCCCTTTGATTCCAATTTCTCCTAGTTTCTTCTTCCAGGGCCTTTCTGGATTGTTCCTACTGCTCCTAATGTTATTGGTATTATACTAACTTTCTCCATGCTCCATGTTCCTTTCAGTTCTCTAGCTAGTTATGTTTATTTACTTCGTTTTTCCGTGTTTTTGTTCTTCACTCTGGACCTGCTGGAACGGCGAAGTCTATGATTTTACAAGATGTTTGCATTCTTGTCGATTATAATAACATCAGGTGTTCTTGCTTGTATGAGTTTATCTGTTTGTATATCTATATCTCAGAGGATTTTGTATTTTTCGTTTTCCAGTACTGTTTCTAGTTTATGTTTGTACCATTTGTCTGCGTATTCGAAATTCAATTATTTGCATAGTCCCAGTGTATTACTTTCTCAAGACAGTCATGTCTGTTCTTGTATTCTTTTGAGGCAAGTTTGATACATTCACTTATTATATGATTTACTGTTTCGTATCTTTGTCCACACAGTCTGCATTTACTGTTATCCTGGGTTTTATCTAGGTTAGTTTTTCCTAATCGCATTGTTCTGTGCAGTCATCAGTGAATATTAAGTTTCTCTGTTCAAGTGTCCTTTTCTTAGCCATGTCCAGCTATTTTCGTTTGTTTCTTCTCTTGTGGGTCCTATGAAGCGTCCATATAGTTGTTTTTTCCCATTTTTTTCTTGTCTGTTTGTTATTTAATAAAAGAGGTACGTTCAATTTAATTAGCAAAACTTAACAATTAATTTGTCTAACGCACTGGTTCTCAGCCATCGTGCCGTGGCACATTGTGTGTCGCTGAATGATTACTGGTGTTCCGTGAAGATGTTATTGGTGGAAGTTGCAAGTTATTATATGTGGAAAACAGCTTTTATATCGTTATAATCGGAGTTGTTTTTATTAATGAATATTAACTCACGCTTCATTACGTACGTAGTAATGAGGCTTAAATATTAAAAAAAGAGGAAATAAAATGTATAATAAATCGTTTGTTGAAATCTTTCGATAATAATAAACACTTGAAAGCGTTGTTATGCTTTATACATATTTATAAAACTATGCCCTTCCCATATTTGTCCACATATGACAGTAGTAGTAAGAGGGCACCTGGCGCAACTGTCTCACTGACATGTATCATTATTTATCTATACGTTGTACTTAATACATTATATGTTTTATTTATATAGATAAAACATTTCCTTAAATGATGTTCTTTATTTTTTATTATTTTATTGCAAAAAATATTCATTTTTTATAATAAGTGAGCCGTGGGAAATATTCATTTTTTATGATAGGTGAACCGCGAAAATTTATAGAGCTCAATAATGTTGGGAACCTAACTAATAAGCTATAACTGAGTCGAATAATGAGATGAATATAGCTAATCCCTCAAATATTTCCGTCGTGTTTGTTAAAAGATATCTATTTCATTATCATTTATATTAACACCACAACAAAAAATCTGACAATTTTATACCATTGTTTTAATAACTATAAAATATAGATATATGCAAATATTCAGATATTGTCTGTAAATTTGATCAAAGGAATTACAACATTATCGTAGGACCTGCGTTTGCGCTTAACATCCATAAAAAGGAAATACGACGTTTTATTTTATTTATAAATTAAAAGTTATAAAAAGTAAAAGAAAAAAGATGCTATTTTGATAAAGGGTCAAATTCTTAGAGCAGTAGTTCACAGGGGTTCTCATAATTTCTCAAGAAACGTTGCGTTTTCCCCAAAAGAAGGTATTGGATATTAACTTCAATTAATGTTACTTTACTTACATCCCCTACCACTCAATAAAGGCGAATTGCATCGTTCGGACACATCCAAAAGATTGATTATAATAAAATGTTAAAGATAAAAAGGTAATATGATGTTATATATATATATATATATATATATATATATATATATATATATGGGTGTGTGGGTGTGTGTGCTTAGAATATAACTGTATTAGAATACGAAAAAAACAAACAAAGACTACAGATACAAAAACCCTTCTTTTAAAAACTAAAATGCAAGCTATTAATAAAATGAATTGTGATAACAGTGAAACCATCCGAAACTGCTTTGAATACTATGACTAATACTACTACTTTAATAATACAACCAATCGCAAAAAACATCAGTAAACATAAAATAAGTACAAGTTCTTTACTCAATACTCACACTCTAACGACGATTGCTCCGAGAAGAAACCCAAAGTACTAGGGTACACAACGAGTACGGAAAATTACCTAAGTACTAGGGTACACAACGAGTACGGAAAATTACCTAAGTACTAGGGTACACAACGAGTACAGAAAATTACCAAAGTACTAGGGTACACAACGAGTATGGAAAATTACCAAAGTACTAGGGTACACAACGAGTACGGAAAATTACCTAAGTACTAGGGTACACAACGAGTACAGAAAATTACCAAAGTACTAGGGTACACAACGAGTATGGAAAATTACCAAAGTACTAGGGTACACAACGAGTATGGAAAATTACCAAAGTACTAGGGTACACAACGAGTACGGAAAATTACCTAAGTACTAGGGTACACAACGAGTACAGAAAATTACCAAAGTACTAGGGTACACAACGAGTATGGAAAATTACCAAAGTACTAGGGTACACAACGAGTATGGAAAATTACCAACGTACTAGGGTACACAACGAGTATGGAAAATTACCAAAGTACTAGGGTACACAACGAGTACGGAAAATTACCAAAGTACTAGGGTACACAACGAGTGTGGAAAATTACCAAAGTACTAGGGTACACAACGAGTACGGAAAATTACCAAAGTACAAGGGTACACAACGAGTGCGGAAAATTACCAAAGTACTAGGGTACACAACGAGTACGGAAAATTACCAAAGTACTAGGGTACACAACGAGTACGGAAAATTACCAAAGTACAAGGGTACACAACGAGTGCGGAAAATTACCAAAGTACTAGGGTACACAACGAGTACGGAAAATTACCAAAGTACAAGGGTACACAACGAGTATGGAAAATTACCAACGTACTAGGGTACACAACGAGTACGGAAAATTACCAAAGTACTAGGGTACACAACGAGTACGGAAAATTACCTAAGTACTAGGGTACACAACGAGTACGGAAAATTACCAAAGTACAAGGGTACACAACGAGTGCGGAAAATTACCAAAGTACTAGGGTACACAACGAGTACGGAAAATTACCCTGCTAGTTCAAGCCTGAAACTTGAAACCTTATCAGTCATCAAGAAAGGATCAAGGAAATAGATGCAGACACAAGTAACCTGTTATATATATATATATATATATATATATATAGCTAGCAAATTCTATTACAATTACTGACGCTGTTGTCTCAACGAATTAATTTTCATTTGACATTTTTGTAATTTAGAGGAAGTTTAAAAAATTGTGATAGTCGTAATATCATTGGATATATTGCAATATGGAGGAAATATACTGTGCATGAACATCGTCAACAAACATGTCAATTGATATGATCTTTAAGATATTCAACGTCGATAAATTTTATTTTGTTCGAGTATAAAAAAATAAAATGAATTCCCCATTAAAACTGGTTATATAATGAAGTGAATACACATACGAGTGGAACGTCGATTTGTCAAATACTCCACTTTTATATTACTGAGTAATTCGAAATGGGTAATTCGTACTTTTCACGTTTATTATAAAAGAAAGAAACATACGTAATGAATATAAAGAAAAGTACGTTTTGTTGGTAATTTAGAAAGATTGGAGGAGGTTTATTACTTTTCTATGATATATCATCATCATCATCATCATCATCATCATCATCATCATCATCATTACCAACATGTAAACCCCTTGGCCTTTTTGCTAGGAGCAAAATGTAGTATCGTAACTGAATCTGCACTTAGTTTTTATGTTCTCTATCAGTGAAGGAGAAATCCTCTTAGACCGAGCCAATTGAAAACTTTTGTTCCAATTCAGAGTGCACATTTTGGGGGAGCTGGATTTTCCCCACGTCAAATATTGGCATTGTGCCTAACTCTGCTCTCGTGGGAGGAAGTTAATAGGAATAGGAACAACAACAACAAATGTATTAAATGTATTAACAAAATAATAAACGCATGTATTTAATTATTAACAGATTAGAAAATATTAATTCATTAGAAACTTGAAATTAATAAATATGCAAACGAGAGGATGAGAAGACGATATCATGATGAACGAAGACATACACTGACCCACCCCCAAAGGAGAGGGTAATGCCTGGGAGGATGATATCATGACAACAGAATAGAAAGTGACCCCCCCACACACACACACACAGCTGGTAATCCTGAGGAAATGGTATCGTGAGGAACGAATGTATAGTGTACGGCCTTCCCGCGAAGAGGAGGTAATGCCTGAGAAAATTGTATCATGACGAATGAAAATATACTACAGAGAATCAAATAAGCATAAATCGTTTTAATGTCAATATAGTTAGAATAGGTGGAAACACTTTTGCATTTATTTATTTAGATAACATTAAAAACAATGGCAAGTTTCATTGTCGACGTGAAACGCCTAAATGAAAATTAGCTGGAAAAATATAGTCGCCATCTTTATAAACAAAGATGAATATGCTGGCTAAGGAAGAACGATAACTTTCATAATTTTCTAGTTAAAAAAGGCATGTTTATTATAAAGTTGAATTATCGTTCTTCCTTAGCTAGTATTATGGTGAATGAACATATACTACACTGACACCCCCCCCCCTCTGACAGACGATGATATTATGATGAACGAATACGACTTCCTTCCGCCCAAAAAGAAGAAAGTCATTTTTACGTGGACGGTCTTACGAGAACAGAATCTATACTACACTACCCCCCCCCACTCCTTTAAAAGATATTCTGACTAAATCGAGTCTTGGGGATTTTTCATTCTGGGAGAATTCCCCTCCTACACACCTTTAAAAACGGAGGAGGTAATTCCTGGGAGGACAGTCTTATGACAACAGAACCGATACTACACTACACCGCTCATTAAAAATGATTCCAAAATAATATATTTTTTTTAAATTTAAAAATGCCTAGTCACAAAAAAAATATTTTTTATGATTCCGTGGCCTTTTGGCTAAGATCAAAATGTAGTTTATGTCAGACATCTAACCGATATTCGACACTTTACCGGAAGCAAATTATCTCCATTGAAAATTAAATTCTAAATAAGTTTTTAAAAGTTATCATTTTTTAAAATAAAATCTCTCTATCCAATTTTATTTATAATTATAATAATAGTAATATCGATAAAACGATTGCGTGTGTAGATGCAAATCTGACAATGGGTATATTACAAAATATTAATTTATTAAACACTTTAAAATAAATAAATAGGCTAACCAGCAAAATCGAAAGTATTTCAATATATTCTTATATCATTAGCATTAAATAAGCCTAACGTGTTTTGATGTTAATGTGATTAGGATAAATGAGAAAAACTTTCGCATTTATTGATTTAGATGTTTCAATAATCTAGCATATATATATATATATATATATATATATATATATATATATATATATATATATATATATATATATCAAATATGTTGTCAAATCAGTCGGATTTTGATCTCGGCTTGAAATACGTGTTTGTCTATTTACACTGACGTCCTATGATACAGCAAAACAGTCTTCTGTGGATATGTATATGAATAAATATATGTAAATATATATTCCTGTCTCGGACAGGTGAGTTGGAACGTGGTTTCCTTAAAGAAAGAAAAATATTGATTAAAAACAGTGATTCCTCAATTTCTATTGGAATAATTCTGTGAGAGGTGGGAAATATCCGGTGAGCCACGGTAAACGCTAAGCAAATTAGCAGATGATCAATTTTCTTGCTACCAATATAGACATGTTCGTGTATGTATGCGTATTTATATATATTTATAGTGCACCCTTATTTGCTTCACGACGAGAGCAGTGCTAGACACATAATCGTTATTTAAAAGGGGGGAAATCCAACTCCTCTCAAAAAGGCACTCTGGATTGAGACAAAAATAAAAATTGCCTCAGTCTTCTTGGACTTCTCTTTAACTTACCAAGGGAAGAAAAGGTGAAGGGAAATATCAGAACAGATACTACACTTTCATGCTAAACGGTCAAAGTGTAATACTGTGGGTTTGTTATAGGAGAAATCGCCAGAATCGTTGTACGTAATAGTATATATATATATATATATATATATATATATATATATATATATATATATATATATATATATATATATATATGTGTGTGTGTGTGAAGAAGAATGGAAAGGAATTAGAGAAGCAAAAGTCAAATCATAATTCAATTCAATTGCTCAGAGCAAGGTATATTCCGCAAAAAAGGCAATTTATTCAAGTTAAATTTTCCTTAAGCCAGGCTTTTCAAAGATCAAAATCTTATCATCAGAGGAAGTCGCTGCGATAGATAAGTTGGCAAAGGCCAAGATTTAAACTTTGAAAAAATAAAATAAAAGTTGTAGGGGGAAGAAACTTGCATTCGGGCAGAATTTTGCCCTGTGTTTCTTCCCCCTACAACTTTTATTTTATTTTTTCAAATTTTAAATCTTGGCCTTTGCCAACTTATCTATCCCAGCGACTTCCTCTGATGATAAAGTTTTGATCTTTGAAAAGCCTGGCTTAAGGTAAATTTAACTTGAATAAATTGCCTTTTTTTGCGGAATATACCTTGCTCTGAGCAATTGAATTGAATTATGATTTGACTTTTGCTTCTCTAATTCCTTTCCATTCTTCTTCATTCTACCTGCTCTATCCTGGATATTGAGCTATATACTCTTCACAATAGGTTTCACTTTTCCTAAAAGTTCGCTTTTAGTACACCACTTATATATATATATATATATATATATATATATATATATATATATATATATATATATATATATATATGAGGTTAATACAAGAAAAGATATAAGAGGCAACTAATATCTTTAATTATTGAACATCCGGATAAAAATGAAGCTCAATATACTGCATATAGCATTTATAGCACTAGATGAAGTGAAAGAATAAAATAAGGTGCGAATCAAATGTTATTAGAACTCAAAGTTCAAGTACTTTGCTTGAATTTTGAATTCTAATAAAATTTGATTCGCACCTTATTTCATTCCTTCACTTCATCTAGTGCTATATATATATATATATATATATATATATATATATATATATATATATATATATATTTTCTACTCTTTCCCCCTCATTGCCTGGGAAAACCTCCCACAGTACACACGCAAACCCCAAACACCGATGAAGACTGAAGGATCAGTCGAAAATTTTGTTCTCCATACCATCAACAAGAAAAAACTATTTTTCTTTACAGAACAATTTATATTCCTACACGTCACAAAATAAATAAATAAAAAAATAAATAATAAAAAGTTATAACACAATATAAACTTTTTTTTCACATTATTTTTTATATACATACTTATATATATATATATATATATATATATATATATATATATATATATATATAGTAAGCTATGAATATATGTTTATGACAATTAAGCTACACAGAGGCTCCCACGTTTCATCCACGGGGGGTATCTTCAGGCTAAAATGCCTGAAGATTACCACGGCGATGAAACGCGGGAGCCTCTGTGTAGCTTAATTGCAATAAATATATTTTCATAGCTTACTACCTAGCTCTACTTACGTATCGAGCACTGTTGAAGTAAATACTGATAATTGATACATAAAAAATTATATCTCCTTGTAAAATATTATGTGGATACATGAAATACTAATATATATATATATATATATATATATATATATATATATATATATATATATATATATATAGAGAGAGAGAGAGAGAGAGAGAGAGAGAGAGAGAGAGATACATGCATACATATGTATATATATATATATATATATATATATATATATATATATACATACATTACAAGCATTTCATGAGTGAAACACTGGATTGCAATCTCAGTAATTATCATGCGCGTTTAATGAGTTGAAAAGCATCAAGCATATATATGTCTGTACCTAACGATGTATATATAGACCTATGCATGTATAAATATGCGTATGTATGTATGCATGCTATCCAATTAACGGCGGATAGTGCTTCCAATGATGTAGATGTGTCACTCGCCGAGTGAATGGTATTTGTTCCATAGAAACAGTTTTCTAACTAAAAAGAAGGGTTCGTACAAGCAATTGCGTAATCACTTTTATTAGAAAAGGAATGGCTACGCTTGAAATAAGCTTATACTTTTTATGCATGTGTGTATATATATATATATATATATATATATGATAAATGAAAGATATGTACGAATGACAAATCTATTTCAACTTCGATTGTTCAATGCAAGGTGTACTCGGTAAAAACATGTTTATTTTTATTTTTATTTTTTCCCGACTACACCTTGCATGGAACAGTTGACGGTGAAATAGATTTGTCAGTTGTACATATTTATCTCTCTTTTTTTCATTTATCTTCATAATTGCTCTATCTCGAATATTGAGCTTAAACCAATTCACTATAGGTTATATCCTCTAAAAGTATACTTTAAGTTTCATACTTTATTAATATATATATATATATATATATATATATATATATATATATATATATATATATATATATATAAGCAGTTTAAATAAGTAGCCTTCAGCCATGTTTATTATAGACAAAAGTAAGTAATTACTGGATCAGAAGGGAGTAAATAAGACGTGTTTTTATTTTCAAAATATACGGTTTTTATTCCCTTCCTATCCGGTTATGTAATTTTTTTCGTGTCCATTAGCAACATAAGTGAACGCTACTTATTTTATTCAGTCAATTTTTTCGGCAATCTAAATTTTTAAGATTACTTTTAAATATTAAATGTTATTTATTCTTAACACAGTACGTAACAAATGTGTATTGATTTACTCCTCTCCAGGAGTTAGACACATAGCCAGTTTTTATCCCACAAGTAAGATGTGACCCAAGGTCGGGTCGGGAAAATGGGGTTTGAAAAGCCAGCACCCGAGAGGTGAGCACTCTGGCCATTAAAAATTGCCTGGGCATCCCCGTCGGCATTCCCCGGTAGGGGACCCTCAGGCAGTAAGCAATAAACTTACTCCTCCCCCAAATCCTGGGAGAGTGCACCTCCTAGAACTGCACAGGACAGACCCATAGACCGGCGTAAATCAAGCCCCGAAGGCCAAGGCAATACCAGTCTATGGGTGCAGTATCCATCGGAACAGATACTACACTTTGATCTTAGCCAAAAGGCCAAGATCAGAAACAAATGTGTAGATAGAACAAAATAAATTGTTTTCGACTAATTTCCCAACGGTATTTTCTTTTAAAATAATATATGTTGCTAATAGTTATGATTAGCTGAAAAGGTTACAATAAATGTCAGATTTAGTGAGGAAAGTGTCTGATGTTGTATTATCAAATACGGACTAAAAAAACATAAAGGAATTTATAATGCGTGTTTTTATATTGTTTTTGTTTTTTTCAATTTTGTTTCATTCCATTTGATTATTTTTTTTCCATTTGTTTGTTTCTTCTTTTTTCCTGTGAGATTTTCGGTTTTCCCATTTTGTCAGTTTGAATTTCAGCTTCGACCGGAAATAAGCCACAACATGTGGATAATGTGACTGCCGGCCGATGACTGGCAGGTTTAGGACGTAGCAAGGGGTAAAAGAGTCCGTACGCCCTGGAGTGGTAAGGCGGGGGTATAGATCGGCCTACCGATAGACGAAAGCCCCTGTCTCAATCTTAGTATCATTTTACGATTGGAAAACACATTAGACACAGCCGTTTCTCTAACTTCGGCCTAACTATGATTCCAGAGGAGAAACGAAAAAAAAAGAAGACGTATTTGATTTAAGGGAGGTTGGCTGAAAGATTATTGGTCTCGAAATACAGACGTTTTTTTAGACATCTTTCTTCCCTCCTTTCGTCTACTTAGTTTTAATTTTGCGCTCAATACTTATTTCTATTATTTGGACAACAAGTTTTATGTTACCTGTTACCTGCATGTGTAACTTTTCGAACTCGGGAATCTTTCTTCCCTCCTTTCGTCTACTTAGTTTTAATTTTGCGCTCAATACTTATTTCTATTATTTGGACAACAAGTTTTATGTTACCTGTTACCTGCATGTGTAACTTTTCGAACTCGGGAATCTTTCTTCCCTCCTTTCGTCTACTTAGTTTTAATTTTGCGCTCAATACTTATTTCTATTATTTGGACAACAAGTGTTATGTTACCTGTTACCTGCATGTGTAACTTTTCGAACTCGGGAATCTTTCTTCCCTCCTTTCGTCTACTTAGTTTTAATTTTGCGCTCAATACTTATTTCTATTATTTGGACAACAAGTTTTATGTTACCTGTTACCTGCATGTGTAACTTTTCGAACTCGGGAATCTTTCTTCCCTCCTTTCGTCTACTTAGTTTTAATTTTGCGCTCAATACTTATTTCTATTATTTGGACAACAAGTTTTATGTTACCTGTTACCTGCATGTGTAACTTTTCGAACTCGGGAATCTTTCTTCCCTCCTTTCGTCTACTTAGTTTTAATTTTGCGCTCAATACTTATTTCTATTATTTGGACAACAAGTTTTATGTTACCTGTTACCTGCATGTGTAACTTTTCGAACTCGGGAATCTTTCTTCCCTCCTTTCGTCTACTTAGTTTTAATTTTGCGCTCAATACTTATTTCTATTATTTGGACAACAAGTTTTATGCTACCTGTTACCTGCATGTGTAACTTTTCGAACTCGGAAATCTTTCTTCCCTCCTTTCGTCTACTTAGTTTTAATTTTGCGCTTAATACTTATTTCTATTATTTGGACAACAAGTTTTATGCTACCTGTTACCTGCATGTGTAACTTTTCGAACTCGGGAATCTTTCTTCCCTCCTTTCGTCTACTTAGTTTTAATTTTGCGCTTAATACTTATTTGTATTATTTGGACAACAAGTTTTATACTACCTGTTACCTGCATGTGTAACTTTTCGAACTCGGGAATCTTTCTTCCCTCCTTTCGTCTACTTATTTTTACTTTTGCGCTTAATACTTCTTTCTATTATTTGGACAACAAGTTTTATGTTACCTGTTACCTGTATGTGTAACTTTTCGAACTCGGAAATCTTTCTTCCCTCCTTTCGTCTACTTAATTTTAATTTTGCGCTTAATACTTATTTCTATTATTTGGACAACAAGTTTTATGCTACCTGTTACCTGCATGTGTAACTTTTCGAACTCGGAAATCTTTCTTCCCTCCTTTCGTCTACTTAGTTTTAATTTTGCGCTTAATACTTATTTCTATTATTTGGACAACAAGTTTTATGCTACCTGTTACCTGCATGTGTAACTTTTCGAACTCGGGAATCTTTCTTCCCTCCTTTCGTCTACTTAGTTTTAATTTTGCGCTTAATACTTATTTCTATTATTTGGACAACAAGTTTTATACTACCTGTTACCTGCATGTGCAACTTTTCGAACTCGGGAATCTTTCTTCCCTCCTTTCGTCTACTTAGTTTTAATTTTGCGCTTAATACTTATTTCTATTATTTGGACAACAAGTTTTATGTTACCTGTTACCTGCATGTGCAACTTTTCGAACTCGGGAATCTTTCTTCCCTCCTTTCGTCTACTTAGTTTTAATTTTGCGCTTAATACTTATTTCTATTATTTGGACAACAAGTTTTATGCTACCTGTTACCTGCATGTGCAACTTTTCGAACTCGGGAATCTTTCTTCCCTCCTTTCGTCTACTTAGTTTTAATTTTGCGCTTAATACTTCTTTCTATTATTTGGACAACAAGTTTTATGTTACCTGTTACCTGCATGTGTAACTTTTCGAACTCGGGAATCTTTCTTCCCTCCTTTCGTCTACTTAGTTTTAATTTTGCGCTTAATACTTATTTGTATTATTTGGACAACAAGTTTTATGCTACCTGTTACCTGCATGTGCAACTTTTCGAACTCGGGAATCTTTCTGTTGAACTCGTGAACCTATACGTAATTTCAAACGATGCCTAAATATATCTCTTGAGCCTTAACTGTAAAAATATACGAGTTGCTAAGGATTAAAAAGGAATGTCAAATATACAATGCCGCAAAAAAGTTTGACACATTAACCAAAGTATTTTACTTCTTGCTAATATTGTTTGATTAATTTAACGTTTAATGCTCGTAGAAAATATATTAAGTTATTTAGTCACAAAACTCTTTTTTTTTACTGGAAGAAAGTATCCTACGAATAAAAACCGATATTCAGTAATTTACAAAACTTACAAAACATTGTTTTTATTCACAATTTAAATAAAGTAATCATAATTCTGAAAATACTCCTATCCTAATTTTTGTACGCCACTGTTTCTTGCGTCAAGACAAAATAAAACTGATTTGAACCATAGGTGTTTTGTTGTAGTTATTTCGTCCAAAAATACGCCAGGCACGTGGAGTACAAGAGAAATATGGCCAACACCACAAGAATTTGTCTAATCAACTGCTATAGATCGTTTTCGTTTTGTACCAAGTAGAGGTGTTCATTATTACGTAATTCTTAGTTAGTATCATCTGTAGTAAGGGTTGATCCTCAAATCTTAAAAAGACCTTACCTAAAACTGGTTTTTAATCAACGCCTTTAACCGTTGCGCCACTAGTCTATTTAGACAGTTCTAGTATGAATTTTGGAAACTTTAAATGTAATCATTTTTTAGATTTGTATCATTACTACATTATATATATATATATATATATATATATATATATATATATAATTAATTCAGTTCAAATATTCAAAAAATGTCAAAACCAATATTTTTCAAGAGTGCTCAATATATATTAGAGCTATTTATATTAAAATAAACTATGTTGTATAACTATTTTTATTTTAATATATATATATATATATATATATATATATAATGATTTTGTAATCAACTATTTATAATTATTGATTATCGTATTGTATTTAATTTTACCATTGTTATAATTAAGGGACCATTGTGCCAAAACATTATGAAAATGACAAAAATATGAGAATAATTGTCCGAATAATGAAAAAAGATACAAAACACAATTAATTCGTTTCTAAAAAAAGTATTTGTAGAAGTGGGGTAACGTGATGACACCCGGATGTTTTTTGCACACGAGTGTCTTCTCTTCTTTGTTTCATTTTGTTTAAATAGTTATAACATTCCGACGGATTTGTGAACTTGATTTTTTATTTGTTTTTTGTATAATAATTTGTATTTCTTATTGAAGCTACATTTATTATAACTACAATTAATTGGCTTATAGAGTCGATTAATTCTTGTAAATCGAATATGATGTCACGCCAAAGTTATAATTATTTTGTCATAAGAAGGTCTAATTAGTTTTTTTTATAGAAATTTAGACTGAAGATTTCAAAGTTTCGGTTTCGATTTCTGGTCATGACATCCGTTGGGTTAGTTACTGGGAGTTACTATTAATGTAATATTCTTCATTTTTAAAAGTAATTTCGAAAAGTATTTCGAAATTCTACAAATTCGTCAATGCATTTATTACGTTTGAAAAAATGGTGACTAGCGGACAGAGAGACAGACACACTCTCTATTTATATAAGATAATACTTCTTCTAAATGAATTGAACTAAGATGTGTTTTATCTAAATATATCTTTGTATAAAATAAGTTTCTAATTAAATTTATATTTCAATGATTCTACTTCGGCCGATTCAATTTAGCTTATATCATTTTTTTTCTAAAACTCTCTAAAAATATAATATGTCAACTTATAATTTCACTAATCTAATTCTAAGATACTTAAATTAATTTATTTCTTAGTTTTATACATACTATATGTTATTAACGTACATCTATATAATACTAAAAGTCTATTGTTCTTGTATGTTTGCAATCAGCTTTCAGTATTCCGGTTTTCAACATCCGGTTGCGCATGCGTAAATAGCATCGTCTTCAATCTGTTATTCCAATTCCGTTATTCTCTATTATGATTAACGAACGCATGAAATTTTTCATTCTGGAAATTTTAAAACAATTTCATTTAATTTCATCAAATAATTTATTTGTTTTCTTCACGGCTAAAAACATTCAACGGGAGGACTTCGTAAAGTCTGTCGCAGTTTCAAAAAACTCCTCCCTTTTAAAAAACAAAAACAAACCAAAAAAACAACACTCATTATTAATATCAGCCATACTAGCGGTCGGTGAACGAAACCACCTCCCACTTTCCCTCTCATAGATTTCACCACTCCTACTCCCTCTGTTTTCGTTACGTACGCGAGAAAGCCTGCTGTACTCCCTTTCTCAAATCGCCCTAACCAACCACTTATAATTCAGTAACTGTAATTAAAAAAAAACAATTATAATAAACAGAACGACTCATAGAAATCTATCTATATTCTTCTTTCATTTTAATATACTTTCATAGAAATGCTTCTGTTATGTAAAAAAAACCTATTTTCTTTATGCCACAAGTGTCACGCTCATACATGAATTCCATAGCTAATATAACAAACTGACCCAACGGGTCACGGGTAGTCTAGTATATATATATATTATCTAACATCACATGATTTGAATTTATACATTAGTTGTATTTTTGTTACAAGAATATCTCAAAAATGCCAACTTGTATAATTTTAACATTAATTTCTTAATATCTAATTGATAGGAATTATCAAAAATGTTTGCTTATTGTAATAAATGCAGGTTCCGAATTTCCAGAATACCTAAATGAAGTTTCAAATTCACTTCTTTTTCGTGATTTCACCATAATGTTTCGTCCGACCTGCTGCGACCAACTAACTGACGCTATGCAAATCACCTCTTACAGATATCTTGTCACTTCTGAGATGTGCGTGCGATTCAATAAACCTTACGGTGGCTGATAGGCGTATTACAATTTTATGTCGTTTATATTCTCTTTTTTTAAAATACCGTATATTTTTGTTCTCTGCCAGCTCATTTGATTACTTATCCTTAGTATCTTCTTTTTTTCTCCGCATTTTCATTCTTCATTCTTTTTTCTTTCTCTTTCTTTGCTGTGTCCTTAGTTTTTCCATGTTCTTCTTTAAAATTCTACGTTTCCTGTTTTGTTCTTTCATGTTTCTCTTTTCATTCCCTTTTTTCTTTCTTTGCATCTCGTTTACTTCTTAATTTTAGTTCGATTTTCTATTTTATTTTTATTCTTTATTCGTCCGTTTTATACGCATTATTTTTCATTTTTTATTTTTTTACATTTTTTATTTATTTACTCATTCTTTTCTTCTTTCTATTTTCTAAATTGATTTCTCGTTTCTCTCTGTTTCTCATTTATTTTCTCGCAAATTTCTACTTTTGTTTTTCTTTAATTTTCTTTCTCATTGTTTTCTATACTTTTTCATATAACTTTCTAAAACCTTGTTTATTTGATTTTTTGTCTGACTGTTGTCAAGGAGCTTACGAATATTGTGCTTTAAGGTTCTCAGAACTGCACGAAGACTTCCTTGTTGATCGCAGCTATTTGTTAACTTGTGGTATTGCAGATGTTTAACCATGACACAGAGAACAACAAGGTTCAGTGATTGCAAGCGAAATCAGATTAGGTTTAGCCTAAAACACAACGTTGCAACTTCACTCCATTGATTGGCGGTTCAAGACCTGACACATTGTTGCTTGTCGCACGAGAATTCATGATTTCCAGAAGACCCGCAATAATTTCTCCGACTTCTGCTGAACATTCACTAGACTCCTGTTGCCGGGTTGCAGTCCTAAAACTATTTGGTGCCAAACTTGTCTGCTATGGGTGGCTCTAACAGGAACCAGAGTTTGAGATAGTATAACTCTGACTTTACGACGTTTTCACCCTAACCACCATGAGGAACGGTTGGGGAGTAGGGAGAACCATTCCAGTGTTCTGTTATTCTTGTACTCTCTTTTTCTTTATCGATTGAGTCTTTGTCAGGGTTTTCTTTCAACTTTTCTTTCATTTTATTTTCACGAATCGTGATTTGTACTTTTGGAATATTTACACTACAGTTCTCAACTTCGTTGTTATTTTCACAACGGTTCGGCCGATAGAATTTCCGACCTTCTGAAGATGGGACGTTAGATCGGTTGTAATGTGAAAATAAGGATCAATTAGTGTTGAAGCAACAAACGAATGAGCAAATACTCTAAAAAAAAGTTTAGTTTACAACTGTTATTTTCTTTCACTTGTGGTTGAATTATAAACAAACAATCCGCGCAAACTCGCTTCGCAGATTTAATTTTAAAACAGGTTTTATTTACGAAACTCTTTGTTTAGTGAACTATAGAGATTTATGAATAAAATAATTTTAGAAATAAAAAAAATGTAAGAAACTGGTTATTAAACAAAAATGCGTAAAGAAACAAAGCAAATTAAAACAAAAAAATAAAAATTAGTCTACGTTTAGCAAATATGGTTTCACAAAACATTTTTATTTTGTAAACTTTTGAGAATCATCCCAAAATATTCTTTACTTATTTTCATAATCCATCACTTTTCGAAGACACTGGCTATCATAAAAGACTATTCATAAAATAGGACGATTTTCGTCATGATAATTTCTTCTTTGAGTTTGAATTCGTGTTTTATTTCTTCTTTGAAACCACATGCCCCGCTCAAGTATAAATAGCTTGTTACGATCAAGTCGAAAATAGCATGTGACTCGGCCTGTCAGACTTCAGTAAAAGGAAATAGTGAGATAGAGATGCGTCCACGCGCATCTATAAGATGCTTTGTCCGTCAATATGGGCGGTTTTTCGTCTGTCTCTCATGCATTAAATCGCATTTTCAGCGATAATAAATCATATTGAATAAACGCATCTTATGGTTTTTATGTCTGGTAAACGTCCAGAATAGTAAGCAGGCGTAACAAATAACCAAAAACAATAAATCATTTTTCATGAACGCATTAAAATTAAAATCTCTATCAACCCGTATATTTTAACGTGTCGAAACTGTTTGTGAGATAATTTTATTCCAGAAGCAATATTGTGGACAGGCATTATAGTCGATTAACATCGATTAAGTTCATGCTGAAAAGGTAGTAAACAATACTTACTTTGAAATAAAAAATCATACAGTTTCCACCCGTTAAAAGTATACGGGTCGGTTGAGAATTTAATAATACTATGTTTATAAAATATTTTAGTTTTCATTTTTTTACGAGTTATCGACTGTTAACTATTCTGTATTTTAGCAGTTTTCATTTATTTCTTTTCTTTTCTTTTCTACCTACTTTATTTATTTATTTTTTAATTATTTTTCTAATAATTTTCTGTCCCCTTGTCTTAGCCTTCCTCGTATTTTCCTTTTTTCCATTAATATCAATACTCTTTTTTTCTTTCTACATAAATAAATCTATTAAACATTTGGACGTGTTTAATAGACGGAGAAAAACTGTTTTACCGTCTCTGTTCGCTTATTTTGCCGGGAAAATAAAAGAAAAAAAGATACGCACAACATAACAGAGTCGAATTGATCGTGCAAAAATATCAAGAGATGAAAGTGGTTGTCATTTGATGATTATAATACATTTAAAATACGGAAATGTCGAGTTGGTAATTTCTTTTGAAATTTTACAATCATACACCATCTCTTACGACTTTCTAAAGAATAATCGTACGACTGGTCGGAGTCCCCCTCTCTATCACTTTCGCTGTCATATATATATATATATATATATATATATATATATATATATATATATAGAGAGAGAGAGAGAGAGAGAGAGAGAGAGAGAGAGACAGAGAGAGAGAGAGATAGATAGAAGAAAAAAGAGTGATAGATATGCGACGATTGTCCAAATTTATTTCAAATTACAATTGTTCAATGCAAGGTGTATTCAGTAATAAACTAGTGTGTATTATTCTTTCCTTAAGCCAAGGCTTTTCAAAGATCGAAATCTTATCATCAGAGGAGAAATACAGATGGATAAGTTGGCTTTCGAAAAAACCAAAGTTCAAATATTTGAAAAATATGAAAATTATTATTAAAGGAATTTTTGTTAAAAAAACGCAGTGAATGGAAAGAAAAATTCCGTGAAAAATATATGCAGATTGTCCGGGTGGTAAATTTCCGTTGAAATATATATATATATATATTAATGCAGGTTTTAGCTGCAATTTGGTGCTATGCTGCAGTGTGTATAGCAACTCGCTATACTTGCAAATACTTTAGACTTGCATGATTAGTCCTCAGGCACGGAATGATGTTGATACAACGATTAAAAAAATGCTGAATTTATTTTGAACAATCAATTAAAAACGTTTTAAAAACAGTTTAGGATTCCTTTCTCATTCTCGTGTCGAGTCTGGTTGATGGTAGGTTCATGCGTACCGGATTAATAGTGCTTCGATGATGGGGAGGCGCAGACTACAGTTAGAAATGGCGAGGAAGGAAGTCTTTGAAGTTAGTCGATACGTACGTATATAACGTTAACTCTGTATAATGGCTACTTTGTATTTAGTTGTATCTGAAATATCCACTCGTCGCACAAAAATTAGCAACTAAAAATCTGACGACCGAAACCATCTCATGTGTTTAAGGGAATAGAGAAAACAAAGAGTAAGTCATACAATTACGCCTTCTAAAATAAATTCTACAATAAAACCGTCACTCATTTTTCATATTGAGACGTTTTTCTTTTTATGTTTCCTTTCTTCTTTCTATATCAATTAACGTCTTCCGCTACAATACTGCAAAAGTAAAGCGATATAAATTTATCTCATTTGCACGGTTGAAAAAAGTGGTGTTCTAAAAGATACCAGATGATCCGATTGGTTGTAACAATATCACGTGATAGGAGAAGGGACGTGTGTGAAACAAGGATTATGTCGAGCAGTGGGAGGGTACAGTGGTCAACTCTGATCTGTTCGCATGATCAAACTGGAAGATAATTATTAATTTAAAGTTCATAGGGGAATATTCTACGGCTAATAACCCGGCATGAGAAATTGGTAATAGCGTAAACGACCATGTAAACATTCAGCGTGTTTGTGTTATTCTGTTCACCTCAATTAATCGGTCATCCGTGGGAAATGTGTGGCAATGTGGCTAGGCGGTCTCGATGTAACATGTAGAATACCAGAAAGGAATATCTTACAACACGTATGGCAACTAACTACACTGATGTGGCTGGTGATGATGATTTTGCTGATATATGTTACGATGCTATATATATATATATATATATATATATATATATATATATATATATATATATAAGGGTAATACAACAAAAGATATAAGGCGCAACTAATATCTTGAATTAGTGAACATGCGGATAAAAATGAAGCTCAATATACTGGATAGAGCATTAATAGTAATATATGAAGTAAACGAATAAAATAAGGTGCGAATCAAATTTTATTAGAATTCAAAGTTCAAGCAAAGTAGTTTAAAGTCCTGAACTCATGAGTTTTCAAAGAAAATCTTCTCCTTACCGCAATGACATTACTGCAAGTAATAAAATTAAAATTCTAATAAAATTTGATTCGCACCTTATTTTATTCGTTCACTTAATCTAGTACTAATATATATATATATATATATATATATATATATATATATATATATATATATATATATATATATATATATATAGCACTAGATTAATATATATATATATTAACGGCATAACCACATTTACACACCGGTTACCTTTGTAGATCACAAAAGTTAAACTAAGTTTTAGCTGGTCAGTACAAAATGTGTGACCATTTGAGAATACAACATGATGTATGTGGAAGGGCTCTCCGCTTGTTGTCCGGGATTTTACATTGCCACTGAACCCAAGCAATGCCGGTTCAAGAAACGTGTAGTTAGATATATTGAACAACACTTGCTTCAGAATAAATTCTCTGCGTAAGAAACCTCACAGGGGGTATCCATTGTATCTCAAACATGAACGAATACCTACTACTAGCTTGTGATGATGATGCCAACGATGATAAAAATAAAAGTTTAAGAAGAGGATAATAGTGTTTTTCTTGATGGTCTTTAAAGGCACATTAGATGGGGAAGAAGAAAAACAAGGCGAAACAAATGAGAGAGTTGTAAGTATTTAACATCTGGGAAAGAATAAATACAACTTGAAACAGATTAGAAAACCTGGAGAAGTAACTATTTTGAAAAAACAAAGCTAGAATACAGAATTTAAAATAGGGGGAAATCAAATAAACAAAAAGTGACAAGCACTAGATTTGCGCTTCCACGTTTTGAACAAGTTAGTAGGTACTGCTTGGGTATAATATTTGATTTGTTTTCATACGTGAGTAACACAATACGCACTTAATACTATGATGTGCATCTAATATTAATTGGTTTAAGTGTTTTTTGTTGTAAAGTAAATAAGTATTTTGGTATTTTCATAGCAAAATAGAATATCTAGCCATTGTTAGCCATTAACACATTTACTCCAAACATGTCTGTATCGAGCGTATTCATAAGTTGAACGATTTTATTCGAGAATCATGACCTACAACCCGCTGTGTTTTATTGTTGTGTTTGTGTTTCTATTTGTTTCTGATTTCCGGTGTTTTTCCCTTTCTACCCATTGTCCGAATTTATTTTTAATTATTATTTTTGAGCTTAGAGGAAGAGTTAATCGATGAAACGCGACTGAAGTTGTACATGCCAAATTAAATGTTCGTATAATATATCTATATATATATATATATATATATATATATATATATATAGGGAAAGAGAGAGGGGAGTAAAAGAAAGAGAGAGAGAGAGAGAGTGAAAGAAGTAAAACTAGCAAGTATACACCCTTATTATTATTAACAATGACTACTGCTCTCAGAGGGTCCTGATAAAGGCACCTGTTACAACATTAAACATGGGCGGGTTGAATCGTTTTTTAGAAGAAAGAACATTCTAAGGAAAATGAAATTCAAAAACCGTCCCCTCTCATATGTATATCACAGTAAGAAGAAATTTATATAGGCAATAGACCTAGACAACATAATATTGATTATTGTCATCCATTGATGAATTAAGCAATCACTCGCCCATGAGTAGAAAGTGAAATTGTGAGCTTCGCGATGATTTGACACTGGTTAAGTTCAACTTCAGATTAATACTTGGTAATAGATGTATTTATAGCTCAAACAACAACATAATTAAATTAGAGTAAAATATTGATGTTTAAAAATTTAATTGGGGATTTGTACAGCTTCTCCGCGAAAGAAACATAAACTTCTAACATGTATGACTTATATTTGTGGGGTGCGTATTTATTTGTTTCGTGTCACACACACATACATATGTGTGTATATATATATATATAGAGAGAGAGAGTCATCCACATACAGACTGTTTCGCTGTTTATCAGCTCATCAGTGCGCCTAGACCAGTTAGTGCCTCAAGCCGTGATTGAAATGCAACCGTCGAGCTGACAGTCGGCGCTGTTAACGCGAGGCTAAGTAGATAATTCTTGCTTACTTGTTCGCTTGTTTGTACGTCTCTGTGCACACTGAATGACGTCCTCGTTTTGTGGAGCAAACAGAAATGGATATAACTGTGTACAGTAGATAGTGTCAAGATATGATGGTGCTATCCATCAAATCAGAAAGAGAGAGAGAGAGAGAGAGAGAGAGAGAGAGAGAGAGAGAGAGAGAGAGAGAGAGGAATATATTCTTTATGACGTTTTAAATAAAGGCTACGGATCGTTTTCTAGACAATCTCTCTATATATCAGTGTCTTTATTGAATTTTGGCGAATTATATGATTCAGCGCATACGCACTACAAGCTTTGTGCTCGAGCGAACTAACACAGGGTTTAGCAGAACTATTGCAGAGATGAATTATTATCTTGAAATAATTACAGGTTTTTCGTCATTTTTAGGGTGTGTCAAGCTAAAAGTTAGAAACTACAGAAGATACACTTAGAAACCTTATATTATCGGATTAAGCTTGATTCCGAATTTATCATTGTACCCTTACGATCACGAGGATCTGAATTAGTATTTTGCGACTAAAAAATAAAATATAAACGTTCTAAACATCGTTGGATTCACATTGATCCTCGAACCAGTTGGCCTCGACAGAAGAGGTGGCAAATAACCCGATTAGCATACGGTGTTACCCTTTTGCGATTTGTGAAAAAACTTTTACGCTCTCGTCAGTAACAGAATCGACGACTAACCCTAGACATATAGTAGCGTCATCAGTGGAGTGTAAACAATCAAAATACGTTTTTCTCGACAAACTTGTGTTCCAACCTATCGCCGTGGAGACAAGTGGAGCGATTGATGACTATCGCGGATTGACTTGTCTCCAAGAGCGCCTCCCCATCGCCATATTTCGTGGATATCGGCCTGGTAAGCCATCAGGGCATCTAATGAAACTTCTTTTTTTTTAATGATATTTATTAATTAACTATTATTCATTATTTATTGAATCATTATTTTTATTTCAAAACAGTTATTTTTATTCGGACTAGTACTCACTATCTTTTTTCTCATTCCGTCTACTGTTCTATAATATTGAACAAGTTTTCATAGTTAGTGAGAGAGAGAGAATGAGAGAGAGAGAGAAAGAGAAAGAGAATGAGAGAGAGAGAGAGAAAGAGAAAGAGAATGAGAGAGAGAGAAAGAGAAAGAGAATTAGAGAGAGAGAGAAAGAGAAAGAGAAAGAGAGAGAGAGAAAGAGAAAGAGAGAGAGAGAGAGAGAGAGAGAGAAAGAGAAAGAGAATGAGAGAGAGAGAAAGAGAAAGAGAATGAGAGAGAGAGAAAGAGAAAGAGAATGAGAGAGAGAGAGAAAGAGAAAAAGAAAGAGAGAGAGAGAGAAAGAGAAAGAGAATGAGAGAGAGAGAAAGAGAAAGAGAATGAGAGAGAGAGAGAGAAAGAAAGAGAAAGAGAATGAGAGAGAGAGAGAAAGAGAAAGAGAATGAGAGAGAGAGAGAAAGAGAAAGAGAAAGAGAGAGACTGGGAGATGAGAGAGGGTGTAAATCGGTAGTACAAAGCAAGCAAATAGTTGTCATCAATAAAGTTAGACTGAGAAACGTGTCAAAAAGAATACGTTTTCAATCTTCTATTTTGTTATCCGCATTCCCGGGCAACACCTGTCTGTTGTGCTCGTTATATCTAAAGAAGGAAACAGCATTTCCAGCTTAAATGATCATTTATAAAGCAATTTGGTGAATCACTTACTAGCGCTCCCTTTGACTTTAATACTTAACTAAAAGCATGAAAAATGTATACATTTTACGTGGAAGGCATTAGATAAAGCGATAATATGTACCCCGCTATGTTTTCGGTCAAGTGTGTGTGTTACTATGTGTGTGTACAGCTTTACGTCCACATCTATTGACCAACCATCACTAAACTTAAAAATAACAGTCTAACTTACAAAAAATGTAATTTCCCGATATCTAAGGCAACGGTCAAGGACACTGAAAAGGTGATGGTAACGCTGTTGGTGATGTCTTTCTGCTCATAGTAGAGACTCATCACTTCGTCTATATTGAAGTCCTGTCTCTTATATAGGGTGGGCAAAAATAAGGGTCCTATTTTTAAAAATTCATGACTTTTTTATTTATTGATTTAAAAAAAAAATTTTTTTTAGAATAAGTAAAGGACCCCTTCCGAAGCAAGCATGAGCCGTATTAGCCCTAAGGAACGTACCCTCATTTAGAAAACATTATTTTTGCTTAAAAAACTCCAAACAGTGTAAAAAACAATACTTTAGTTTTTGTAAGTTTTAAGAAGTGTTTTTCGGCTAAAATTTGTTTTGTTTATTTCAAAAAATCTCGGAAGGGTCAGTCTACACACACATAAAGTTTGGTGAGTTTAACTTTTATTTTGTGGAAGTTATTCAAATTCAAGTTATTCAAATTTAAAGATAGGACCCTTATTTTGGCCCACCCTGTATTTTGTTATCCGCATTCCCGGGCAACACCTGTCAGTTGTGCTCGTTATATATAAAGAAGGAAACAGCATTTCTAACTTAAATGATCATTTATAAAGCAATTTGTTGAATCACTTACTAGCGCTCCCTTTGACTTTAATGCTTAACTAAAAGCATGAAAATTGTATACATTTTACGTATAAGGCATTAGATAAAGAGATAATATGTACCCCGCTATGTTTTCGGTCAAGTATGTGTGTTACTATATGTGTGTACAGCTTTACGTCCACATCTATGGACCAACCATCACTAAACTTAAAAATAACGGTCTAACTTACAAAAAATGTAATTTCGCGATATCTAAGGCAACGGTCAAGGACACTGAAAAGGTGACGAAAACGCTGTTGGCGATGTCTTTCTGCTCATAGTAGAGACTCATCACTTCGTCTATATTGAAGTCCTGTCTCTTATATAGGGTGGACAAAAATAAGGGTCCTATTTTTAAAAATTCATAACTTTTTTATTTATTGATTTTTGTAAATTTTTTTTAGAATAAGTAAAGGACCCCTTCCGAAGCAAGCATGAGCCGTATTAGCCCTAAGGAACGTACCCTCATTAAGAAAACATTATTTTTGCTTAAAAAACTCCAAACAGTGTAAAAAACAATACTTTAGTTTTTGTAAGTTTTAAGAAGTGTTTTTCGGCTAAAATTTGTTTTGTTTATTTCAAAAAATCTCGGAAGGGTCAGTCTACACACACATAAAGTTTGGTAGGTTTAACTTTTATTTTGTGGAAGTTATTCAAATTCAAGTTATTCAAATTTAAAGATAGGACCCTTATTTTGGCCCACCCTGTATAACCTGAATCTTGCCTTTGAAGAGTTAAATGAAGGTCACAATTCTTTGAAGTTTTCCTAAACATGTATCTGTTTGATGCTCTTTAACAACGTTACAGACTATACAAATTGTCAGCCTTATCAAATAAATAATTGTCAATTTATCAACGTTTCATGACATATCTTCGGAAATAACCGAGACAATATAGAGAAGTAAGGCCCAGCCATGTCTTCGTTTCATCTTTACGTCGTCACGTGGAAGTATGCGGTACTACGACTGACTTATGTTTTCGTTTTAAATGCATCATTCGCAAATTATAAAATATCCTGATGATGTACATTTTGGCTATAAAAATGATACAGTTTTGTCATTTAAATTAAGTAATTCATGCACTTACTTCACACGTGTTCTTCTTATTTTCGACGGACGAAACCATTATTATCTATACCTAACGGAGCAAAAATAGAAAAAACAAACATTACGACATTTATTTTCATTATTTGTTTGAAAACCAAAGTACATTAATTCTAATTTAAAGTCAAGGATCGACAGTGATAATTTGTTTTCTTTGTATTCTTTATTCTTTATTTTATGGTTTAATTGGTTAAATACGTTGGTTAATAATCAGTTGTGACAGTCTTACGGAGGTTGAATGTTCAATCTATATAATACTACAGGCGATTAAGAATAGCATGAACTAACACTTCTATCTTATTACGGCTGGCAGGATAAGAACAATCTAACCCGTTTATAATATATAACGGTTTCAGTTTAAATCTATACAGGTGTCCGAATTCGAATAGAAGGTTCACATGTTCAGAAATATACACATGAAGAAGGTTATATTGTTATATCTGTCGAAACATGTTGAAACATGTTGAAACATGTTGAAATATGGATGCGGGTGTGTAAGAGAATGCTAAAACCGATATTTTCCACATTATGTTTAATTAAGCAAGAAAAGAAAATTTGAGTAGAAGAAAGTCAGATTTAAGACTACGTATCAGGATATGACGTCACGGGCAGGAAGGCTGATATGGGACGTGACGAAGAGAGATTTTCCGTGACCGGTTAATTAAGAGCATTCGGTTTCCCTTTTCCAAGATCAGTGTTTGTTCGACCACCACTATCTCTCAGTGAGCGGGCGATCAAAATGTTATTTTACAGTGCTGAAAACGACTAAAACACCGAAGCACATGTCACTATTGAACCAGAATATGATTGGCGTTTCTTTTCAAGTGTGATCTATTATTCAAGCTAACAGAGTATTTGAGTGCTATCATCACAACTTGAGTAGAAGAAAGCAAACTACTCTAAAAGCATTACATCGTTTTCTATTTTCACCATTCCTAGACATGACATTATCCACTAAACAACAACATACGGCGTGTAGACAAACTGTTTACGACGAGGCTTCGGCTAGATATATTTTATTACTCTCTTGATTAAAACAATCGTTCTACTGTAACGCAAAAAAAGGTTGAGAATATAACAATTAAGATGAGCATCGTAGTCCGACTATTACAATTTAGATTAAGTATTGGTCTCCTGTAGGAGTACATCTTTGTGTGGATGCGAGGTGGAGATATCCTGGCGTAGAATCCTATCATCCTGGCACGGTGGAACACGATTATGGAGTACGATACTAACATCCTCGTTGTGAACAGCGGTTGACTATTGTCTTGGACACACGTTGTTTTAGATCCTCATCATCATGTGGTCTATTGCCTGGACGAACGCGTAATAAACAGCTGCATTAGGCATATGTCGTTAATTATACGTAGATATGTTATTCTCTTTATTTCCAGAAAATGGACTCTAGCAGATGTAAATTGCACACGGTAAAATTAGACAACCCTTTTTTCATAAAAAATAGTTTTTAGTTTTATCACTGTATTTCGGAAATCACAAAACTCGAATCGTCGGCACTGTAGAAAACATCCGTCTTGTCTCTTCTAAAGAATGTTAAAAACTGCGCTTTTTACTCCTGCCCACGAAAAAAAAAAGGAATAGTGAAACCAAAAGAAAGAGAGAAAAAACGATCCACAAAACGACAAGAAGAAAAACAACGCCCACTTTCAATCGCAGGTATAATTATGTTTTCGTTGAGAACACAGTCTTATCTTCCATTAGCCCTAAGTTAAGTTCGAAGGCCACGCCAAAGGATGAAAACTTTCATTCCTTTTTTCCACATTCTTAAGTTCGTGCTGGATTTGTCAACGTAGAAACCCTGGCGGAGAAGATAAAATGCGTTGATTACCAATCTCGAGTGACAGTTTTCTAGAGATTTATGGTTCAATCTTTATTAGAGATGACGCTTAATAAAATATTATGATGTTAAATGTCTGTATGGGTTCTCAAATTCAACAAAATAATTTTCGAGTACAATCACGCACCTGATAGTCGAAGGTTACATCTGTCGAAATGTTGTGAAAAATATCAACCAAGATTAGCATAGTAGTCCGGATAATCCAAACAATAAACATTATCAATCTCCATCTAAAAAACTCCGAAACAAGAGTAAAAGAGTTTTCCTTTCTCAGTGTTCTTTATGATACGTTTTACTGACGAGCACTACAACTTGGTTGTTACTTACTAGCAGTAATATTTATCCTCCGGTCGCATATACTACACTTTCCTCCAGACAGGAGATAATGCCTAGGAGAGTATCATGACAGAAGGAATATATGTTAGATGTTTTAATGGCAAAGTTCGAGTGACCATTTATAAGTGAAGTGTCATCAGAACGAAAGTAAACACAACTTCGTGTCTTCCGCTCAGAGAGTTTCTTTCGTGTTTACCTGCCGAGAATTTCACCAGAAAAGACGTGTCTGGGTCTTGTCCCTAGTGTGGCTGAGTTTAACGAGACAGGCTATCCGTCTATCTCTTAGTCTGTATTTCTCTCTCTCCTTCTTTCACGGCTACAAAAGCGACCTGTCTCCATGATGTTTTTCTATAACTGTCTCTTTGTTTAAATTAACCTTTTACAAACATCGTCGTCCGAGTAGATTTTTCAGCAGACGATAAAAAGTTCACGACGACGACACAGGTAAATAATGATATATAAACCGATCAGAAACTGAAAATATAACACATATACTACACTGCTCCCAAAAGAAAATAAGTAATGACTTTGACAATTGTCACATGATCTCAGAGCAGATACTAAACTAATAGAATGGATGATATTATCCCCACAGATCATGTGCTACACAACCCACTAAAGGATAAGGTAATGTATGGGAGGATAGTCACATGGCCACAGAACAGATACTACACTACTTTCACAAAAGAAGAACGTTATACTAGGACGGATCCTATCATGCCCACAGAGAAGGTGCTACACTACCCACCAAAGGGAGGATAGTCACATGATCACAGAACAGATACTAAACTACCTTCACCAAATGATAACGTAATAGTAGTTAGGCATGACCACAGAGCAGATACTACACCACCAACCAACGGATGTGGTAATGGCAAGGATAGTCACATGACCACAGTATAGATACTAAACTACCTTCACTTTAGGAGAACGTAATAGTAGACATGCATGCCAACAGAGCAGATGCAACACCACCCAGAAACGGTGAGATAATTCCTGAGAGGATAGTCTCATGACTACAGAACAGATACTACTATGCCTCTTAAATTGAGCATAAACATACTTCATTTGTCAGAAATAGTTTAGTTAACTGTATTGAGCATTGAAAGATGTTACTATCACAGCTCCGACTTCAGATAAACATATACCAAATTTATCTTAGAAATAGATATATAATAGAAATATTTTATTTTAGTTCTTAAAATTATGATATGTCTCAAAATAAAAAATATATACAATTATCTGATGTAAATTTAGATAGATACATTTATTTTCATTCAGTAAGATATTTCTAATATAAATAAAATAACTCAATTGTTTTAACAATTTAATAAATGATTCTTTAAAAGTTTCAGGGGTTTTAATAGTTTCTAACACAAACGAAGCAGCATGGATCTTTAACATCTGGAACAGAATAAAGATAACACGAAGATAATTAGAAAACCTGGAGAAATGGTTATTTCTAAAGAAGAAACGAGAAGACAACATTTAAAATGGAGCGGGAAAAACAAAAACAAAATGGCGTCGTTTAGACGAGAAATAAATGAACAAACCTTTAAAAAAAAAAAAATTCGTAAAATAGAAAATACAACAAATGAAAAAAGAAAGAAAGGTGTCGATTAAAGACCACCTTCAATAGACAAAGACATACACCAAATAAAGGAATAAAAATAACGGTAAAAATGTTACTTTTAAAATCACTTTACCAGCATCTGTAATGATAAGTGTCTGTTTTTTGTTGGTTAAACCGTTGTCTTTAATGGTAAAGCCATTTCAGTTGAAGAGTGATTGACTTATTTTTCCAACTGACAACAATTCCCAAAGCAACATTGAACGGGTTCTTTAAAATATGACCGAAACAGTGCTAAACATTTAAGAAACGGAAAAGGGGTCGATAGATGAAGACAAGCGGAATCACATGGAATCTTTTGGCAAGAGAGTAAAGAGAGGGGAACAATAACAACAACTGAAAGTTCCACCAACTGTTTGTTGACGGGTAATTCAAATTTTCAGATAAAGTATTATTTGTTCTTCAACACGATCTGGATACTGATTTTCAGCGGATATACATATCATCGGACACATTTGGCAAATCTATTCGGATGGACTAATGTTACGAGCACTTTACGTTAATTACTAGTAAATATGCCAATTGAGGGTGTGTACTACCTGGCGTACACATCCCTGAATATATTTATAATGTTACATAACTCTAGCTACTCTTTGTCACTCAGGGCCTGTGTGATATTTTATCTGGGTTTCTCCTTTTCCCCTGGACCTTTAGCTGGAACCAATAAACGGAAGACGACGAAAACAATTAAAACTCTAAAGTACATAGGGTCACATGGGTGAACGAATGAAAGGACTCGTTCTGGTATATAGATTAGTTACTCTCAATATTATTTACATGCAAAATATATAAAAGAATACGAAAAACCGACATACGCTATATAAATGTTACACGCACCCCCCCACACATATATATATATATATATATATATATATATATATATATATATATATATATTATAACACAGAAAATACAATTATTCCTCAGCACAAAATAACAAAAGATATAAGAGTATACGAACAGCCGACATACGCTATATAAATGTTACACACAAACACCCCCCACACACACATATATATATATATATATATATATATATATATATATATATTATAACACAGCAAATACAATTATTCCTCAGCACAAAATAACAAAAGATATAAGAGAATACGAAAAGCCGACATACACTATATAAATGTGACACACAAACACACACACCCACACACACACACACACATATATATATATATATATATATATATATATGTGTTTATATATATTATAACACAGAACAATAACATTATACCTCAGCATCAAATAACAAACGAAAACTCCATATCACTTCGGTATAGGTCCAGATCTAAACATGGAGTTGTTACATAAACACAAAACAAAATTACCTATCAACATCCCAAAACTATATTTTCTTATTTTATACTTTAAACTGTTTTATAGCGTGTTATGAAAATGGAGAATATTATTATAATTAAGATACAATAAATTATATATATATATATATATATATATATATATATATATATATATATATATATATATATATATATATATATATATTAATCATGAAGGTTGTCCATATAAATTAGAGAGAAAAATTATGATGTGAATTCATTCCGATAATACAAGCTTGTTGACTGATTACACCTGCGTCAAATGCGATAGGTTGTGTCAGCTTTTTATAGCAATACATAATAGGTGTTGCTATAGTAGGTTGTATCTCTGTGCGACAGGAGCATGGAATTGTGAAAAGCTTAATAGTAGTCAAAAGAGTCCAATATAATTTGCGATACAAATATAAAAATAATTAAGTTAATGAAGACATAATTAACAATAGATACATTTTCTTGTCTCAGAGTCGCTGGTGGAGAACGTTAGATGAGACACGAAGCGTTTAGGCTTTTTCACCTGTCAACCGTTAAATTACGATGTGGTCTTACTACTACTACTACTACTACTACTTCTACTACTTCTACTTCTACTTTCTCGTTACTATAAGATTCATTTTCAATCCTTCTATTCATGTCACATCATGAAACTAAACTAATGAAATATATCCCTTCGTATATGTGTCCTAAACATTAGTATTCAGAGCGAATAACACATTTTTTTATTATGGAAAGTATAGTAAAATCCTCGTGGATATTACTGCTAAGGGATATGTAATACTAATACAAACACCATTTATTAATTTCTAGGGCTCCGTCACTAAAATCTATCAAAGCGTTAGATAATGTTCAGAAAGCGTAGAACTTGACGAAATTTACCCACTTGAATTATAGACAAAATTTGTCACCTGGGTTATTTTAGCTAGTTGAAATGATGAGTTATAATCAGGTTATGATTTAATACTTTAATATAACTGAGATTCATTTGTTATATGATGAAATTTAGAAACAATGAGAAAAGTAGTAGTTAATGCTGATTCACTGTATTAATTAGAGCCAGTAACCTGCATGCAAGATTCACAATTTATACGGTCAGCTATTCAGACCCCTTTCCGAGTGTTAGGATAGATTAGATTCATTTTGTCAAATAATTAGTCTTTGTCAAAATGAACCACTAAGATAGTTAAACCTTAAAACGTCCATTACTGCTCCCTGGATGTTCAAAAAAGCCAAGGCTAACTTAAACAAATTAAAGAAAGTATCTAATAACGTAAAAAGTGAAACCTCTTCAAAACTGAGCATCTGCCATTTAAAGCCGTCACAAAATACGTTATGGAATAATCAAACATTGATTGTGTATTTATTTCCTGCAGACCTGCCCATCCGATGAAGAAACATGTCTATATGGTTTCAAACACGTCCTTTAGTACATGACTAGACAATAGAATAGAGCAACCATATATGTTAAAGTATATCTTTGACACGAGAAAGTTTAAATGACTAAAATTGCTGGCAATTTTCGAAATCTGTAAAAGTTGATGAGATTTTTCTGTAGTTTACATTTCAATAAGAATAGAGAGAACACTCTTTTTTAGTAAATAAAATGTTATGCTCCCTTTATTACTCTTTTATATATTATATGTATATAATGTATATATATGTATATCTAAATAGAAGGGGGTCGCTAGAAAAGCGAGAAATTTGAACAAGAGCTTCAATTCAATTTGATCAGCAAAAGGGCTTCTAAAACTTCACTCATATGGTATTACTGAACAACTATTTAATATAATTAGATCTTACCTAACCAAAAGACATATCCAGGTTGTCCCCGATAGCAGTTCATCAAAGCAACATTACATAAATGCTGGAGTGCCCCAGGGATCCATCCAGGGATCCATCCTTTACTGTTCCTTATTTTCATAAATGACCTCACTGATGACATGTAGACTGAGATAAGTATATTAGCTGACCACACCACGCTCTACTCTCATCATGTGAGCAAAACAAGCGCGCACATATCCGAGGCAATGGGTGAATCCTTAGAAAATGACCTCCAGGCTATCATAGGGGTCGTAAATGGTTGATAACCTTTAATGCCGTCAAGACAAAGCTGTTTTCCTTCAATAACTACAAGTAACCTCTTAAACCACCGATTGTAATGGCAAATAACACCCTACTTGAGAGTTCAACACTAACACTCCTCGCCCAAACATTCACAGGAAATATGAATTTGAATAAATACATTAAGGACATTGCCAAGTCTGCTGCAAATAAGAGAGGATCTCTCTACTGTGCTAGTAAACTTCAACAACCTGACATTATACTATATCTTAACAAAGCCACCATGCATGGAGTATTGCTGCCACATATGGTCCGGTGCATCATCCACTAGTCTTCTCTCTTAGACAAATAAGATGCCAACTTAATAGGTCCCTCAATATCCACCAAGCTCCAGCTCCTGTCCGATAGCCACAATGTTTCATCCTGGTGCTTGTTTTACAGGTACTTCAATGGATTGTGCTCCGATAAACTAGCAGCCCTATGGCCCCCATCGATGTAAATACACCAGACATCCCCGACAATCAGCTTAGTCTTATCCATTCACTGTGGATGTCCCCAGATGCCGGAGAGCCTTCTACTTCAATAGCGTATGTCCTAATGTTACAGGCCGTAACACTCCCTCTCTCCTCCCTGTTTCTCCGACTGTACCGACATGCAGAAGTGTAAAACTAATGTAAACAGACATCTCGTTGCACAGCTCCTAACTTGGGATGACCCCGAAAACATACACCCTAATTCTCAGTAGCCCATTACATCTACAGTGGCGGCTTGCCTTGTTTGGGGTGAACTATGTTTTTAAAAACATCAACTTTAGATTTTATTGCATCGGATGATTGCTCTTAAAAGTGTCATGGATTACTGTGTTTGAAGCTTGTTAATAGAAGACACTCACAAATGTTTACTCTTCAATATGTCACCCGAGCTTGCATTTATAGGTTAAGACGCCGCTAAAAAGTGCATGGACGACATTTTGAGCATCTCTAAGTGTATTATAATATTACTCTTTACAATACTTTTTAAAAGTTATTCTTTGTAAAAATAATTACCGCTGGACTAATTTCCTGCCTTATGTGCGACGACAATGTATATATATATATATACATATATATACACATATATATACACATATATATACACATATATATATACACATATATATATATATATATATATATATATGTATATATATATTTGTTATTAATACTCAGACTTTTAGATTGACGCTAAGCACATGCAACAACTGTTCTTACTTATTTCTACTTTTAAGAAGTTAATTGATTGATACATTTTTCATTCTCTTTACTCTCTTCTTTCTATAGCAAATTGATACATTTTTCTTTCTCTTTCTATTTTATTACACTTTCCAGTTTGAGACGTCTTCTATTTTCTTTTTCACATTTTAGTTTTAAGAATCTGACTAGCCGATTTAGACGTTATTTTTTTTATTTATATGAACATTAGAGCGAACACTAGGGAAGACTATTTTGTCAGTCATTTATATCGTTTGTATATAACGGTGATTATAACTGCAACAGCAATAAATCTCATGTATTAAACGGTTACCCCAGCATAAGTCATCATTTCGAAAAAATCAGTTGACATCCTTAAAAAGAGACCAAATGTGTATGTATTTGTATTTATATGAATATTCATCCGTAACGCAAAAGTTAATAAGCGAATAAAAAACTGTCGGATGAAACCATTAAGGAGGAAGAAATAGAAAGCCAGGCAACCGTCCTCTTCTCGCTATCTTAAATAAATTCAAAAAGAAATCCTTCACTCTATTTCGAAAGTGACATTTTTCCTTTCTTTGTTTCCTTCTTTCTATACTAATTGAGACATTTTTCTTCATATTTTTCTTTTTTTATACTTTCCAGTTGTAACTGCACCGATTGAGACGTCATTTTACGTGAACATGAATATTAGTGGGAACACTAGCGAAGCATAACTTTTTCCCCGTGATTCTTGAAAGCGAGTTTTCACTCGTTTGTATATAACGAGCGTTGTCGGCAGCGGCCATAAATCACTTTGAAAACATTTTAGGGTTTTGACCCAGCATAACTCATCATCCCGACGCATTCATTCGTGTAATGATAAGCGCAAACACTTCCCCATGCAAATTCCTGCCAACCTTGAAAACGTTCAATTTTACAGGAAAGCAGATATTTTTAGGAAACATATTTATTCAAATCATAAACTCTTTTCTCTCTTTCCTTTTCTTCACTCTTTCTTTCGTTTTCATTTTTTTCCTTTTTCTGCCTGCCTCCTCTTAAATCCTCAATAATCTTGCTTATTTCCCAAAAATAATATATCTAGTGAGATAATATATATTTTCTGAAAACTAATCGATTACCAGCAGCCCCCTATCCCAAACGTTCAACCTATCCTCACCGTGGTAGCAACGTTGTAGTATCAGAACTATGACGTCAGTAATTTCGGTTGCTGGCAGAATCGCCTATGGCGCACAGATTTGATACCAAGCGGTATTAAGGACGCAACCCGGCTAACACGGCTCTAGTGTAAATCTAGGAGGAGTCGGCGATGGATCCGCCGTCCTCTGGTCTCTCCGGCCCCGAGTGTGTGCAAGTAAAAATGTATCTGTGCCATTATATGTTCTCGTGCAAACCCTTCCCCGATTTCGCATGCGAATGCTGAGCGTTGCAGCTCTCTGTGCCGGGATAATAATCTACAATCTCGCCAATTAACGAATAGCTGTGATCAACGAGTAGGTCTTCATGCTAGACAGACAATCCTGTGGCACGATCTAAAGTCGCGTAACAACAACATCAGCAAACGAGTATTTTTTTTATCAATTTGATATTTTTTCTTAATAAATAGTCACAACTTATCAAGGCGAAAAAGCCACTCGAGGATAAGGATTAATAGTTGTAAGTTGAAGACTGTGATGATTGGTAATTATGGGAGTTTGGCAAAATTGTATTATTTAAGAGGACAGCTTAACCAGAATTTGTTTACATTGGACTTGAAAACGACAATGTTGTAGTCAGCTGGAAAGTCGTCTCATAGAAATTTCATTTAGTTTAGCGAGGTAGAAAGGGAAATTACATACAGTGGTTGTGGCTAGACGATTTTTGTTGTAAATGTTTTACAGGGGATGGCCATATATTGTAGCTGAGCCGAGAATCTATCATAAAAATAACGATAGAGTAGAGAAAGACTTAGAAACGTCTCTTCTGTGAGAAAGGGATAGTAGGGATGAAGCCCACTAGATTTCGAAGTCGGTTTTTCACTGTGGCAAGGCAATAAAGAGTGCTCTGAGCAGCACCTGATTGGATACGAATCTTAATACAGAAATGTCATTCAGCCAATCGAAAGCACAGAAAATATGCAGTTTTACACCTTTAAAAAATAGACGTTGGAATATTGGTCTTTGTTTCGGTGGGGTGTGGCAGATTCATCGGCCAATCTCCCACTGAAACAAAGACCCTGCCTCGAATGATAGAAAATGATCCTCAAAAAGATATCCAGCCTGTCATATTCAACGATATATATATGTCCACATGAATAGATGTGATAATTTTCAGGAGCCTAAGGGATACATCCTATCTACTACAGCAAAGCGACAAGTCCTTTTTCTGGTGACAAGGCCAAAGGTCTTGGTTAGTGTTGTGAAGTTGTCCAACAGTAAATAATAAATAAAGGAAGTCAAGTCGAGGGTTGGTTTAACAAGTGTATTAACAAAGTAAGAAAGTGACTAGCACTTGGCTAGACAGTTACAAGACTGTGCTTTGTCTTCTCTGTGTCTCTGGTGACTCGCACTATTTATAGTGACAACCGGTGTAGTTTCTCCTGTGTAAGAACGGCCGGTGTAACACCCCCCTTTGAAAATATCCCCTCTGGGGATTAATAATGTTTTTGTTTGGGAATCACCATCATCAACTCAGTCGATTTGCGGTTTCTTTTTGATCTCCTAATCTCAGGAGCAGTCTCTGGTATGGGCACCTGAAAAGTATCAAACACTGCATCCATGATGTCCTCCTCGGGCGATCTGTTAACCTCACTGTTCGGATATATTTTCCGGATTTGGTTAGTGTGATGTTTGTGCACGAAATCTAGACCATGTTGCCTATTTGTTTATCCATAGTGCTGGACTCACAGAAAGTCTTATTGTTTCTGTAGATCTTATAAAAAACTTTTTCGCCAACTTTATACCGTTTTTTTGTTATCGTTCATTTTATATTTGCCCTATCCTGGTTTGGTAACAACTTGTGGAAAATCGATCTAACCTTGCGTCCGAACATGACCTCAGCAGGTGTCTTCGACGTTTCGATGTTTGCATTCGGAGTGACTCTGTAAACCTGCAGAAACTGTTGGATTGACTTATCCGTCTGTGATCCACTAGCTTTTTTCAGAGTTCTCTTGAATGTGTCAACGAATCTCTCCGCCTGGCCATTGCTTCTTGGATGGTATGGAGGGATTGTTATATGCTCGATGAGATGATCCTCGCAAAGGTGTTTAAATTCAGTAGACGTGAATTGAGTACCATTGTCGGTGACAATGTAGTCTACTACTCCAAACCTAGCGAATAGTTCGTATAGGAAGTTGATAGCTGCCTCAGATGTGGAGTTCTTGCATTTTAGTACTTCCGGCCACTTAGCTAGGCTGTCTACAACAATGAGATAGTAGAACCCATCCAATGGTCCCGCAAAATCTAAGTTAATTCTAGACCAAGGTCGGTCCGGTTTAGTCCACGATCCGAATTGAGTTGGAGGAGCTTTCGTAGCTAAGGCGCATCCTTTATACTCCCTGACTTTTTCTTCGATATGCTTATCCATGTTTGGCCAGTAAACGAAAGAGCACATAAGGCTTTTCATTCTCGATATGCCTGGATGTCCTACATGGAATTCCTTGAGCATTCTTTTCTGTAATGTCATAGGAATTACAATCCTGTCGCTATATAACAGGACATTGTCGCAAATTGAATAAATTCCATCATCTAGTTGGCTATTGTTGATTTTTTCTTTCGTGTTTATGATAAATTCATCCACCTCTGCCTTACTCTTAATCTCATCAAGCGTTACTGGAAGTTCTCTTATTGTGTCACATAACGTATTTTTTACTTCAGCTTCCGCTTGAATGGCTGCTATCACCATATCCTCGAATGGTTCTGTCTGCTTAGGTATCAACCTTGATAACCCGTCTGCATGCCCAAATTTCTTAGATTGTACATACTCCATTTGAAAATTGTAGTTAAGAAGAATGGTACCCCATCTTTGGAGTCTATTCGCAGTGTGTTGTGGTATTCCCTTTTTCGATCCGAAAATCGTTAATAAGGGTTTGTGGTCTGTTTGTAACAGAAAGTGTCTACCGTGCAGGAAACGATGACATTTCTTTACCGCGAATATAATGCTTAGAGCCTCTTTCTCAATTTGAGAGTATTTTTTCGGCTGGTAGAAGTGTTCGGGATGCATGGGCTATGGGTTTTAATTTTCCATCATCCATTTTGTGCAATATGCATTTTCCTATACCATAGTTGCTGGCATCGCTTGCAACTACAATATCACGCTTGGGATTATAATGTGCCAGAAACAAGTCAGACGGTAAGATATCTTTAATTTTCTGAAACGCTTCTTCGCACTCTTGCGTCCAGACCCATTTTTGGTCCTTCTTTAACAGTTCATTTAAGAGTGATCTTAGTTTATGCATGTTTGATACGAACACATTGTAGTAATTCGCCAACCCTAAGAATCTTTGTAGGGATGCAGTATTTTCTGAAGCAGGCATGTTCCTTATCGCCATTGCCCTATCTGGGTCTGGCCTTCTTCCTTGCTCATCGATGATTTGCCCTAAGTATCTTATTTTTTCCATGAAAAAAGTACATTTCTCATCTTTGATTTTAAACCCCTAATCCTGGATTTATTTGAATACTTGGTTTACTTAAGTATTGTGTTGTTCTTTGCTAACGCTGTTTATTAACATATCGTCCAGGTACCTTACTGCGAAATCCATCCCATTTAACATCATGTCCATAATTTGTTGAAAAATCGCAGAAGCGACCTTGACCCCAAAAGGAAGTCGGTTAAATTTGTATAATCCCTTATGGGTATTGATGCATAGCAGTTTTGAACACTCCTCATCGACAAATATTTTCCTCCACTCAGTTTCGCAAATATTTCTTCAGAGCTTGGAAGAGAGTAATGGTGATCTTTTAATGCCTTGTTCAAGCCTGTGGAAAAGTCGGCACAAACCCGAATCTCCTTGTTCTTTTTCTTAACATAAACTGTAGGTGAAGCCCACTCACTGTGATCAATTTTTGAAATGAAAGCCATGTTCTCGAGTCTTTCTAATTCACCGTCTATTTGCTCTATAGCGGCGTATGGAACATTTCTTTTCTTTCTGAACACAGGTAGTTCATTTGTTTTAACTTCAAACTTTGCTACCGCTTTTGTACACCTTCCAAGACCGCCTGAAAATACGTCTGGAATATTTTCTTTTAATTCCCTCAAGAGTTTTTCTGCCTCCACATTCGGATCCTCAACCTTTTGGCAAGAGGAGCTTAAAGGCAGATCCCATAGGCTAAACTTTTCAATCAGATCAGTTGCATAAAGGTTATTCGATTTTCGCATAACAAAAGTTTTGGCTTTTACGGTCTTATTCTGGAAAGAAATAATCGTCAATAATTCCGCTTCGAAGGTTATTTTTTCACCACTGACGTTTCTCGCCGTTTTTTTTGTGATTTAATCATAGTGGGTCTCCCAAGCTTCTTCCATGTCTGTACATTGATGATGGAAATGTCAGACCCACTATCAAGCTGTAGTCTTACTTTTTTTTAAGCATTTTGACCTGTACATATTTCCGGATATTTTGTTCTTCAGGTTCAATTTTTGTCAGTTTAATGGCTGTCGTTCTACTAGATTTTTTCCTACAACGTGATGCCTTATGTCCTTTCTGGTGGCAGTTGTCACATTGTTTGAATATGTAGGGACACTCATTGTACCAATGGTTATCTCCACACCTCCAACACGGTCCAGGTGGATCTTTTCCATGTGTTTTTCTCTGGTTATTCATTGAAGTCAATTTTTTCTTCTGATGGATTTTTTTAATGTGCGACACTCCGTTTTCCTCTATGCCACGACTGTCCTGTTTCAACGCAACAAAACGTTCACAGTCTTCCGCTAAGTTTTGTATTGTTAGACATGGCTCATTTTCGAGTTTATTTAAAACACGACGTCTGCTCTTTTTGTTCAGCATGCATTTTTCTTTGAGCTTTTTGCTGTTCCAACAACTCTCTATTAAATTTCTCCTCAATTTCAACTTGTTTTCTTTGAAGTTACATTTGTTGTTCAACTTGCTGTCTTTGTAACGCAACATCTTGTTCCGTTTGGAATTTAACTAATTGAAAAAGAGAATCTTTGAATTCAGTGTCCATCATTCACGAATTCAAATTATGCACCACACAATTTACACTTGTAAAAATAAATCAGTTTTCCCCACAACGTGCTTAATATAATAAATTTGCTCAACTAATACACAAAGCAAGAAATATATTATTCCTTAGTAAAAAAAAAATCCAATCCCAGTTCTTTTGTTTGAAAAACAAAACTAAGAACATTTTTATTTTTTTATTTTTTTATATATATATGTGTACGTAGTTTTACAAAACCAAGTCCGTCGCTATAAGCCTAATAAGACTAGTTTTATGGGAAATCCTTTTTACTCCTTTTCATTTTGCAAAAATGCGACTTGCTTATGTAACAGTTCTTTGTTAGAAGCACAAATGACTTACGCGAATATATTTTTTTAGTGTCCGTCCTTTGCTCTCGACAATTCTGTGGTAGACCGTTTTAATAAATAGTCAATCCGGATCTTGCTCAAATATCAGAGGTTGTCCTAATAATAACGACAAACTTACACAATATATGTAATAGTTGACGCGGATAACATTTATCTTAACTTGAGTGAAAAAAAATAAAGGTATCAGTGTATTCAATTATTTTAATAATTTAAAATGTCTTTCGCGTTTTCTAGTTTTCGATTTTTGGTAGCAAGTTTTGAGTTTGTGTTTTTTTTTCGCTTAACTACTCTTGTAGTAGTTAATTTGCTGTTAATCCTTGCGAATCCAAATATCTGACGAAGATGGGTTTTTTCCGTGAAGATCTTGCGAATCACTTTGGGTGATTTTTTTGCAGTGAAATCGTTTCGATTCCTCGTCGCCAATCTGTTGTGAAGTTGTCCAACAGTAAATAATAAATAAAGGAAGTCAAGTCGAGGGTTGGTTTAACAAGTGTATTAACAAAGTAAGAAAGTGACTACCACTTGGATAGACAGTTACAATACTGTGCTTTGTCTTAATATTTATTTGCGTAAACTTGTACACAAAATGTGGCACAAGGCCAAAAAAGGGGTGGGAAAAGGATCGGTCATCTCTAACTTAAAAAACTCAACTTAGCTAGTTTCAATCATGACCATCATTTACCATAATACCGCATTCATACTATACATCCATCGCTACTCACCATAAGAATTCATACCATGAAATCCTACTAAAAACCCATATAAGAAATATGCAACGGGGGGGGACTAAAAATTAAAAGTATGATATATACAATGTAAAAGAAATAAAGATTAGTAAAAGCCCCCCCCCCCGTTATTGAAATGTGGCAGAGATGCCGATTTGCCGGTCGAAATCGAAAACTCGAAAAAAGGTGGTTGATGCAGGCCCCAACGTTTTATTCTGACCACCTCCTTCGAAAATATCGAAGGGTGACTTGCATCTCCGGCAAATCAGGCACTCAGTCACCTAATTGGAGAGGGAAGGGGAGTGGGGCAGAAATAAAAAGGGGAGTGGGATGAGGACAAAATAAAAGGGGGCATGTAATAGAATCAATCATACACTAGCTAAATTGTTGAACTAAAACATCAACAGAAAATTAAACAGAAACTAACTTAAAATAAGTCTAAATCTAACTTAAAATTAAAGCATAGTTCGTTTACTGAACCCAATATTCTCTGCCTAAGGCACGTCCAGATACCACTCTAATCTAGCGCCAGCCACTCTACACAGTCGTGCTCCAGTCACCCATCTTTCACCAAAATCTGCCGAAGAGAGTTTCACCCTCTCGGCCCTAATGCGAGCCTTCGGGTAATATTTGAAAATCGCAATAAGGTCGAGTGAAGTGAACGTCTCAGCTCCGTAGACTGTCTTGCACCTAGTCTTCCAACTCGTAACTCTCATACTCGCTAGTACGCTCAAAAACGTAAACCGTTTTTGCTTATCGGTTGTCGGAGCCCAGTTGCTGCATACATTAATGGGTTCCAGGTCAAAAGACGATACGTTAAGAATACGAACCATGTAGCCTGCAACAAGCTTAATCAGCAGCACGACGATGCAGCAAAAAACAAAGACGTGACTTATGGTCTCGTCCTCATCGCCGCATCTGACACAAGTCGGAGAATTACTCAAGCGTGCTGAATGAAGCCTCTTACCTACCCAGAGTGCATTCCTAATCGTCAGCCAGGTCAGTGATGCCTCGTCATTGTCAAGGCACCTTGACCCAGGCGCCCAAGGCCAGATTGAGCGGAGCTCCCCCCTCGTCAAAGCGAGCCCCTCAGGCCTATCATTTCGGACGGTCCCCCTCACCATTACCCGATATAATGCCTTTCGAGACAACAGCAGGGTGTCAGAGAGGCTTTCTGTCACCCTTGAAAGGAACTTCAACGCATGTCTACATTCGCGATAGAAGGAGCACTCGTTTCGGGGTAACCTGTGTGCCTCCCCCTTATCCAAGTGCACACTTCTCAAAGCCGGAAAGGCTTTCTTGGTGTCTTCCTTCCAAAAGACACCGTTATCCTCAGATTGTGTACTCATTCGGTCTAGATAAAACAGCCTAAGAGTGTGGCATCGAATTCCGATGCTAGGCATACCCAGACCGCCCTCAGAAAGATGAAGGTAACAATCTCGCGACGGACCATAGGGGCCTTACCAAGCCACAAAAACTTGAACAGAGCCCGCTGCATCTCCAGTAGTGTATCCGACGGGAGTGGGAGCACTGAAAGACGATATAGGATGATCGGATAAATGTGAGAAGTACACACCTCCGCTCTCCCCTTTAACGAAAGATGTCTGCGGGACCACAGACCAGCTGCTGCCGTATCCGCTTTCAGGACTTCCGACCAATTTTTCTCCAGCTTGATATCAGGACCAAACCAGACGCCGAGTAGCTTGCAAGGCCCACCTGTCCAGCCAAAGGGCCCCTGCAAGGAAACACCCTTCCAAGCACCAATGTGCAAGCCAATAGACTTATCGCAGTTGATTTTGGCCCCTGTCACCGTTTCATACATTCTGATTTCTCTGTCGACGACACTAATCTTGGCATTGCTCGTTACAAGCACAGTCAAGTCGTCGGCATAGGCGGAGTACTTCAACATGGTGCAAGAACCTGCCAAAGTAATTCCAAGCAGGACCGGATTCACCCTTAGCCTGTTAAGGAAAGGTTCCAAAACAAGCACATAAAGCATCGGTGAAAGAGGGCACCCCTTACGAAGAGATCTGGACAATCTGAAGGCACCAGACCTCATGCCATTCACTTCAACCCTAACACCGGGGTTCACATACAAGAGGCGAATCTAGGAGCGGAATTGCGAGCCAAAACCGGCCGCAGACAAAACAGCCTCCAAGTACCGATGGTCCACCCTATCGAATGATCTAAATTGATCAGCGCGGCTTCAGTGTCGACTTTATCTATGATCAACGTGAAAACAATAAAAACGATAACAATAATCAACAAGAGCAGGCAACAACAGATTTAAGAAAAATACTAACTTGACGCAGTAAACTCACTCAACACGTAGAGCCTGAATGTGCCTGACTGTGCTTTGTCTTCTCTGTGTCTCTGGTGACTCGCACTATTTATAGTGACAACCGGTGTAGTTTCTCCTGTGTAAGAACGACCGGTGTAACAGTTAGGTCGATCAAGGCGATGTACAGTGGTTGTTTATGTTTATGGCATTTTTCTTGGAGCTGTCGTCGGAAAAAAGATCATGTCGACAATTAGTCTTCCTTCTCTAAACCCACATTGAGCCTCAGAATATACACACTCTTCAAGTAACTGCAGCCTGTTGAGAACGACCCGGGAGAAGAGCTTCTCGTAAAAACTGAGGAAGAATATTCCACGGTAGTTCTTGAAGTTTTCGCAGTCAACTTTATTTTTGTACAAAGTGATGATGCTTGCGTCACGCATCTCCTGGAGCCCTGTTTCTTCTTCCAAGCATTGCTTCAGTAGCTAGTGCAGCTGGTTGAACAGGGCTTTCTTTTTTCCCACCTTGATGATTTCAGATTGGAGGCCATTTTTTCGGGGAGCTTTGCTGCAGGTGTCGATGGCCTTGTTTAGTTCTTTTACAGAGAGGTCAACGTCTAGCTCTTGTTTAACATGTCGATTGATGGTGCTCTCGGCGGCTTCGTTAGTGACAACGTTTTTCACCGCGTAAAGTTCCTGGTAGTGCTCATCCCACCTCTTCTTGTGTCTGCTGCGGTCTAATATTTTGTCATCAGCAGTTTATCTCAGCGGTACGATCTTGTTTATGGTTGCGCCAAAGGCCTTCAGACCATCGTCCATGCCACGAATATCGCCGCAGTCAGAAGACTGCTGGATATTCTTACAGAGGTTTAGCAAGTTGTTATTGGCACAGTGCCGGGCGATCCGTTCACCGTCGTTAAAGGACTGTCTTCTCAGAGGCTTCTTTTTGTTGTATACCAGGGCTTCTCTTTTGACATTGATTGCTGTCTCTAATTCCGCAATGTCGGCTTCGAACCAGTCCAGGTTTTTCTTCTATTACTGCCAAAGGTGGTCATTGCAGAGTTGTAGGTGGCATCACATGTGCACCCACTACTCTACAGCATAGCCAGTAGCACAGTTTTGGGGGGCCTCTTCGATGGTGTTAATGCTAGGGGCGGGGGCTTTTCTGTTGTGTACCATAGATCCACTTGAATTAGAGACGGACTTAACTGCCAATCATGAAGATGTCGGTGTTACAGTAAGCACTGTAGTAGCTACGTGTTTGTAGAACGCAGTTCAATATGGGTATGGAGATGTGGTAAGAAAACAACTCAAGGAGCCCCTGATCATGCTTGTTCAGCCTGCAGTTGGGCCAAGAGTCATAGTCGGAACCCACTCGTGCATTGAAGTAACCGAGCAGACACTATTTATCCGTGACATGGATGTCTTTGATCGTGGTGTCAAAATCCTCATATAATTGGTCGTTGGTCTCGGCTGGAGAACATAGCGTCGGAGCATATACGCTCAGAATGTTAACTGTGAATGAGGCGGCTGGTCAGCAGAGCTACAAGATTCTGGCTGTGCTACTTGATGGCAGTAATGGGTAATTCTTCAGTGCGAATCCAGTACTAGGCAATCTTGGTTCCTCAGATTCCTTGCCATGCCAGATAAACGCGTAGTTCTGTTCTCTACGGCGGTGGCTTGATGCAAGCCTTTCGTCTTGTAATGCAGATGTTGAGTTTTGTGAGCTCCCGGTCGATGATAGCCTTTTCATGGGGTCATTGATTTGTTGTAAATCACTAGAGGCCAAATCAAATTGTCCTGGTATTCCAGCTTGCTAATCGCAAGATTTGTGTTTTGTGTTTCTTTCAGTCTGCTTTCTGGTATTGTCCCTACCTCCAAACACCAAATGAAGCAAACACCTTTTCTAGCTGTATACTGCCCAGCTTGAGGCAAGCGTTAGCTGACCAATGGGACTGCGATGGTTTCTCCCACTGTCGGAGAAAACTAGTAGCGTTTGAGTTACATCAATCGTTCCTCGCTTATAAGTCGTAACTGCTTTCTCACATGTTTTTTTCTGACACTGCAAACAGCGGCATTGAAATGGCCTCTCCAGGGAGCAAGCGTGAGTAACTAGTACAGAAATCCTGAGCTGTCCAGACATCAGGATTCAACTCTCGGTCTAGCTGATGTTGTCAAAAGGAGAGCTGAGCAGTTCATTTGACACCCTGTTAGCTGTAAGAGCTGCCGGAAAAAAAAGTAATTATGATATGCAACCGCCTTAGAAGCTCCACTCCGGATTTAGTTTCTGCGTTTCCTCCCATAGCCTTTTCCCCCTCCGGGGATACCCACAAAGCAGTGGGCTTATAATTCAATGGCTGGGTTTGACGTTGCCATTATATTTATTCTCGGAACACTTGTGCGATGGTCGGTGATCTGCGTCTTGAAGATTCCTACGCCCAGTTGTGTCGTGTAAACACACCACGCACTCACATGGGTTAGTGCGGTAGCTGAAGCGGTTGCCTAGGGCATAGCGCTTGAAGCCAACATATGAAAGATTTAGGAGATGAGTGAGGACCAGTGATGCCGTCCACCCTATCAGGTAGGATGCAACTTGCCGAACTTGAAAGGTACTACCTCCATCTAGAGCCCCCGATATACCCCATATATATATATATATATATATATATATATATATATATATATATATATATATATATATATATATATATATATATATAGGTGTGTGTGTGTGTGTATGTGTGTATATGCTTTTCTCCATACCACGGCTTGACCGGCAGATACTTTTCAACTGAAATTTACTGTCACGAACTTTTTCTTATGAACTTTTTCGCTTGCCCTGACCAATTGTAGCGCTTATTGTTTGTTAACATTGGAAATACCGGATACCAAGAGGACTCTGTTTAAATTTTGAAAAGTAATCTTTTAGACTTTTCATGACTAGACGTATCCATTATAAAATAATGCCCCAAATAAAAAGTACACACACATGCATCATAGCTGTTTACAATTGATTTACGGCAATGCCTATTCGAGTCATACAATGTAACATAACACTTTTCAAACATTGGATTATATTTAGAACAGAATCTTCGTAAGTACCCAGAAAATAAATCAACAATATTTTCAAATTTTATCAAATAAAAACCAACAAAACACAAGAATAGACACTTTTTCTTATACCTCGGTAAGTATAAAATTATTTCCACATAACATATTATCTTAACCTGAAAGAAAGGATTAGCATATAGGTACTTGCTTGTCTGACCACGCTAGAACTCTGATACAGCGAAAGCGTCTGTCCATAGATTACTATATATATATATATATATATATATATATATATATATATAGACACAAATTTATTAGTGTAGGTTTATTAATGTTTATTAAAATTATATATATATATATATATATATATATATATATATATATATATATATATATATATATATATATATATATATAGTATAGAAACACAAATTTATTAGTGTAGGTTGATTAATGTTTATAAAAATTATATGTATATATATATATATTAAATATTAAATTCCCGAAACAGTTTTTCATGGTAAACAACTGATGATCCCTTAAAATAGTGTTAGAAAATAACTGTAAAAAATAAATTGACTTACATGAGTGATTTTCCACTGGAAGACTTGAGACTATAAGTTTTTTTTGTTTGTTTGTTTTTTTTTGTTTTTTTTTTTTTTTTTATATAGTTTTAATGGTTGAGAAACTTCCGAGACTATATATATATATATATATATATATATATATACATGTAGGCAGCATCTTATCTTGCAGGCAAGTATTGTTGAATATAAGAGACAACTCATGTATAAATATCCTTTCAAGATCCGTTCAGTATTCCGAATCAGGATCTTAGTTTCGGAGATGAATTGACTGATTAACCTCATTCCCCTGAAGATGGACCCGGATTGGTCTGAAAGTATTTGGGAGACAAATATAACTATGACCAATTCATCAGGCAATTCTCCTCCGAAACTAAGATCCTGATTCGGATTATTGAAATGATCTACCGAAAGATAGCTAGCCACGAGTCATTTCTTATATTCAACAATATATATATATATATATATATATATATATATATATATATATATGTATATTGTATTTGGCAGAAAATCATTTTGACACTGCGAAATTACTTAAGTCGAACTCTGATATTTATATCACCTGTCCAGACAAAGGTTCAGGCGTTGTAATCCTGAACCAAGTAGATTATATCTCCAAAATGTGTAACATTTTGGATGATTAAAATAATTTTTTCAAGATGGGTGGTTTAAGCCACGATGACACTAATCGTATGGAAATAAAATCCAGAAAAGGCTTCTTCAACTTTATAAAAGAAAGTTTATTTATAAAGAGATATATGAGAGAATACGGCCTATCAGCTCTCAAAGGCCTAGAATGTACGGCTTATCCAAGATTCATAAACCCAACGTTCCTTTACGGCCTATTCTATCAATGTTGGGTTCTGCACAACATGCACTTGGTAAATGGTTAGTTGATATTCTTAAGCCCGTACTTACTTTTTACTCGAACTATTGTATCTCTGATTCCTTTCAATGTGTGTCTTCTATACGCAAATTATCTCTCTCAAAGGATACCGAGTTTTTGGCTTCCTTTGACATTGGTAGTCTGTTTACCAATGTACCTTTGGATGAAACCATTGGTATATGTGCAGCTTATCTTTTCCGTGGCCTCTTAAAGTCTCCACAGTTTTCTGAACGAATTTTTGTTGAACTGATGGAACTTGCTACTAAATCAGTTTCCTTCAGTCTCAATAATATAATGTATCGGCAAATTGATGTTATATCCATCTCTTGGTCCATCGTTAGCCAACATTTTCGTTAGATGTTTTGAAAACCAATTATATTCCAAAGTGACCAAGCCGGCTTTCAACACACGTTACATTGATGACACTTTTGTTTGTTTTCCCTCACGGAGTGATGCTGAACAGTTTCTTCGTCTTCTTTGTGACTTGTATCCATCGTTGCAATTCATTATGGAGGTCAAGGATTGTGGTTCCTTGCCATTCCTCGATGTTTTAGTGTCTAAATCTGGTTTATCATTTGAAACCTGTGTGTATAGAAAACCAACATTTACAGGCCTTTATCTAAATTGGTTTTCTTTCGCCCCAAGAGCAAGAAAAATAAATCTTATTGGTACTCTCACTCATCGAGCACTTATGATTTGTTCACCAACACGACTCGATGCAGAACTTGGTGAAATTACTAATATTTTTCTTGCTAATGGATATCCCATCAATACTATAAAAAGCACCATAGCACGTAAAGTTGCTTTATTTAATGGTGGTAAATCTATTGGCCCGTCACGTTGCCCTATTTATTTGAAACTCCCATGGTTGGGTTCTGACGGCCTTGACATTGTTAAAATGATTTCCTCTTCTACTCAACGTTGTTTTCCGGCAACCATGTTGAGAGTAGTTTACACGACTCGAACATTTTTCTCTTCTTTTCGTAAGGATGTTTTGCCAGCCATTCAAAAGAATTCTGTTGTTTATAAATTCATGTGTCAAGACATCCCAAAGATTAGAATTTAGAATATCCCAACACATACCACGTGATATTCGCTTACACAAGGTTTCGGGATCATCCGGGAATTTTCAGGCACAGGAATCAGCCATCAGTAATTACCTCGTTAGTACAAATACTTGTTCTGACAACTATTCCGATGGGTGGTTTTCTGTTTTACACAGTGCCAGGTCGAACTACCATCTCAATATTATCGAGGCGCTAGTTATTAACAACTCTCGACCTAGCCTGTGTAGACAAAAGATTTTGAAGCATCAGTTGGAGATCTTTAATGAGTCAAAGCCACTATAACGTTGAGAGATCTACTTTTTTTTTCTCCTCTCAATCGTTTCCTCCAACTGAAACAATTTTTCCCTCATATCTCATTCGACTTTTAGTTTTTAATTTACCATTCTGACGTTTCCTCTTAGAGGGTCAGACGATAAGGCCTTAAGGTAATTTTAACAATTTTCCTTTTTTGTCCATCCGTCTGTTTCATTGATTATAATAATGCTTCCTCTAAAATTGATCCTACAATTCTGTTGTACACGAAATTTACTTACATATATATATATATATATATATATATATATATATATATATATATATATATATATATATATATAGATATGTATATATATATATATATATATATATATGTGTGTGGGGGGGGGGCTTTTTCCTAGTTGATTTTATTTATGTGCGTAAAATGTAAACGATACCTCGACATAAAGAAAGTTGCATTTTGGAGTTGCTCAAAGTGAAAATGGCCGCTTGCCCCTTTAATAATAATGTACTGTGTTAAATATCACCCTTAATTTAATGACAATGAAGAGATATATGCTGAAAAAGTCGTATAAATAAACCACCAAAGAAAGTGTCGCCATTTTATCTCAAATTTCTAACCGCGTGTCATGTTTCCTCCGAAAAGAAAAAGACGACATGAATGTCTTTTGAAATGTCCATAAATGAAAGTCTACAATTTCAAAGAGTTGCGAAAGTTGATACAATTCAGTTGATAAGATTATTCGGCTAAGTAGATTATCATATGTTGGAGTTCGGGTTTGTTTGTCAATAGTAGAACTGTTTTTTTTATTTTTATTGTTTCAAGCTTATATGTTGCGACATCGTTCGTGTTTGAACTTATTTTAATATTACGCAAAACCATTTTATTTTTTTTTCGGTTTATTACTTGGATTTGGTTTCCCGGAAAATGTTTTATTGTTAAAACTTTTCTTTTTACATGTCAAACCACCAACCCCTCAAATGTTCGTGTCTCTGCTTACCCCTGCGTTGCATCCAGCTATCTAATATGTCTACGTTAAGCTACATTAAGTATAATTATTTACTTCCGAAGTCTTCCTGAAATGCATCAAATGAAAATTAAAAAAGAACATCGTAAATTCATCCAAATGTCCCACTTTGGCTCCCATCAAGGCTTTATATATTCTCGATATTGTTGGAACCAAAGACTCGAAGTAGATACAATATAGTTCTTGCCAGATTCCTCACAAGAAATGCTAGCGCTGGTCCTCACTGATGGGTCGTTTAATTTGATCTTATACAGGGTGGGCCAAAATAAGGGTCCTATCTTAAAATTTGAATAATTTGAATTTGAATAACTTCTAAAAAATAAAAGTTAAACTCACCAAACTTTATGTGTGTGTAGACTGACCCTTCCGAGATTTTTTGAAATAAACATAACAAATGTTAGCCGAAAAACACTTATTAAAACTTACAAAAACTAAAGTATTGTTTTTTACACTGTTTTGAGTTTTTTAAGCAAAAATAATGTTTTCTAAATGAGGGTACGTTCCTTAGGGCTAATACGGCTCATGCTTGCTTCGGAAGGGGTCCTTTACTTATTCTAAAAAAAAAAAATAAATAAATAAAAAAGTTATGAATTTTTAAAAATAGGACCCTTATTTTTGCCCACCCTGTATTAGATCAATGCAATTTACGTCTGCTACACGCGCCGAGCAAGGCATCAGTTTCAACGGGGAAGGGGGGGGGGCTGTTGCTCTGATTTTTAAAATAGCTCTGCTAGATTTTACTGATGCGCTGTTGGGTTTTTATATTGCATGAGTGCAAATCTTTGCGCAACAAGCCACGTTTCAGATTGGATCGTGTGCTGCAGCACTGCAGTCTTCTGCCCTTTGTTGCTTTCTCAGCAGGGGCTGAGCAAATCTGTAATATAACTCAGCATCACAAAACCATCTGCTCATAGTGAATCTTGACATATTTGATCACGACATTGGTACAGTATGCAGTCTTATTTTGCGTTGTTCTTGTTGTTATTTGTCTTCCACTCCTCTTTTCAGTCATGTTTTGTATTTATAGAAATCCGTGTTTTGCGTATACAAATAGCGAATAAAATTAGCATATAATAATAGTAACGTACCATGCAATTATTATAATTAATAGCAAAAACATTCGTCATTCCGTCGCATATTTTTGCTCATATATAATATAAGTCTTGTGTTTTCTATTGACTAGGTGATTGTGACAATCCCTCGTTGACGTGTGCTAACCCGCTTACAGGAGAATGTGATGCATTGGCGGATGTCATCATAACCAGGGTACACATACTACACTACCCCCCCACCCTAAATCCGAAGCAGTAAGGTGCAATGCCTGGGAAGATTGTATCATGAACAACGAACATATACAACACTAGAATCACCCCAAAGGAAGAGGTAATACATGGGAGAATTGTCTTATGACAACAGAACATATACTACACTAACCCCTAAAGTGAAAGCTAATTCATTACTTTTTCTTTTGGAGTCTAGTGTAGTATATGTTCGTTCGTCAGAGCTAATTCGTTACCTTTTTTATAGGGGCTGGTGTAGTATATGTTCGTTCGTCAAAAGACGATACTTTTATGGATCGCCTTTTGACGAACGAACATATACTACACCAGCCCCCCCCCAAAAAGGTAATGCCTGGGAGAATGGTATTATTACAACAGAACATAAACTACACAAACCCCAAATGTAGGATGTAATTCTTGGAAGGATGTATTTTTACGAATGAACATATACTACACTACAATCGGCCCAAAATAATAGATAATGTCTGCGAGGATGACCTACCGACAACAGAACAAATAATACACGATCCATAAATTGAGCATTGGTGGATAGTACAGTAGTGCATCAATAGAAGTAATAGTATAGTTTCGGCTTCAGACAAACAGATAGCAAATGTTCATTAGTAATAGTTCATATACGATCATAATCACGTTTCCACACTGGTTCCCGAAATTCAAAAACGTAGAACGTGGCCAGTACTAAATGGGTGACAATTTGAGAAGAGCAAGTCCTGTATGTAACAAAACCTTATTTAAATTCAAATGAACTTTAAAATCAACCGTATACAAAAACAGGTACAATTTTGACATGAAATGACCCAACGGTTGATTGGCATTCAGTAAAACGCAATAACAAAAACAACAACAATACTAATATAATAATTATTAAAACTAAGTGCTCTTTCCTCTTCTACACTGCGAGTAAATTTCTGTCACACACCAAGAATATCTAAGAATTAACTTGAATTTACATTTTTTAACTGCACGTTTTTTCTTTAAATGGTTTGTTAAATGATGTAATTTCGGAGTTGGTTTACGAGAACATCTGTTTACTAACTAATTAACATGCTATTAATTTTACCGATCTCAGAAAAAATGGGAAACTTTATCTCGCGTAAAGATAAACATCAACTCTCCTTCCTCATCATCTCTTTCGACTCTGGGATGCAACGTAATGTTTTGTCAGGTGGTGGTTCTCACCCAATAAAAAAGTCAGTAGAACTATTTAAGTTCGGCTCATTATTATTAATGTTTCGATAGTTATTTATTGGATTCACTTGATTTCTAGCTTAATATTCAGATACGTTTTGTGAATTGACTCTGCCAAACCAATGCTTATTTACTACCTGAAGTACCAATCAACGATGGCTGAGTAGTTATAACTATAATCTTCAAAATAACATTAATTACATTCATTACAAATTATCAGACTAAATAAGTTAATCAACGTTTCTTTTCTTATATACTTTAATAACACAAATTACATGCTAAAATATAACTTTGTTCTGGAATTGAGTCATGTTTAAAAACATTATATTTTAATTGTTCTAATTAGCCGTGATTTATAATTAACTGGATAAGTCACACATCAATCTTTTAGCTATCTATATCTCGTCTCTTCTCATTCAATGTTCATTCATCACTCTCTAATTTACATTCATGCATCTCTGAGCATTTAGAAAAAAAGTGACTTTCTATTCTCAGCGTGGCCATCTAATTTACATAAGCGTGCCTGTATGTACCAAAAACACGTATGTAACTCATGTGGGAAAGTTATAAGTCTCTTTATTTCTATATCAAAATAATAAAGAATATACTTAAACTTCTATGTAATAAAAATGATGATGATGATGATGATGATGATGATGATGATGATGATGATGATGATGATGATGATGATTGTGGTTCTACACAAAATTTTCGCGAAGAAGGTAAAAAAGACCGACCGGACCGACACTGGAGCGGTGCGAAGAGTACTGGAACTTTGGAAAAGCTTGGTAACGTTAAAATTCCAAAGAAGTCTAGCGGTTATTACTAGCGAAGAACAAAGGGTAAACATCTGTTGCGATAACACAAAGTGATTTGAAATCGTTATCGAAAGAGGTAGAGAATGTTGGAAATCTGTAGACACTTGTAGTCGCTCGGACTCTAAAGGGTGCTTCTTGTTATTACTAGTGAACAGTCACTGATGACTTAATAATAATAATAAACATAATAATAATAATAATAATAATAATAATAATAATAATAATAATAATAATAATAATAATAATAATGATAATAATATGTATACTATCGAAGTAAAGAGACTTAATACATTTTGTTATGCAAGAAACATGGCTTAAATGGTATGTCACAATTACTGAATTTTCGAATGAAATAATAATAGTGATTGTGACCAAATGGGTCACAGTTCCGTCTAGTGAATTTACTTACTATTTGTAAAACCCATGTCCAGGCGTTGTCCGGGAAAATGTAAAATAATAATTTAATTGAAAAAAATATATATTATAGTAGCAATTTAAAAACAAATCAGAAGAATACTATATCACCGTAAGTAATTTAGGTGATTAAAATAAGATTACGCCAGTTTTATTCATATATAAACCTGTCTAGACTGTTCCATTTTTTGTACAAATCAAGATATGATTTCCCCACACAAAAAGCGACTCTTTGAGAAACCATGAAATCGGGAGTCTGTATTATGTTATTTATAGTCATGTCAATCTAGCTGATTTTTTGGCTGAGCTCAAACAAATTGCTAACAAATGTTTTTTTAAGTTGGATATTGGGCAAGAATAACCTCTCTTTCAGATAAGATAAATTTGCGGAAAGGGGTTAACGGTGGCATCTGTAAAGATTGCCGCCGATTCGAGCCTCCCCTCTCTCAATTTAATTTCTGTAAATTCCTCTTAAAAAACACCAAATGTAGCAATGTGAAATTGGATAAAACCAACAGTTTACATAAAGTTAAATATAATCATAACTTTTTATACCTTATTTTTGTCTCTTCTGATGTATTTCTGCAGGTCATATTCTAATTTCAGGTTGGCTAAAGTGAAGTACCGATAATTATGGATGCTGACAAGTGTGCTAGTTGCAACAATATACTGTCCAGTAATGAAGAAACATTCATCGTCAGCCAGAAGGGCATCGATTCCATTAACAGATTTTCTGAACAACCTGGAAAGAAGATCATGATTCAGATTGGTCAACGTCTTCACAAGAACTGCAGACAGCGTTGGATCAACCCCAAATACATAGAAATTGACCGTAAAAACAGGTCACCCCGATGATAAAATGCTACTCCGTGCAAACCGCTCTTTGTGTGTGTTTAACTTTCAGGAACATTGTCTTTTTTAAGTCCTGGAGCCAAATCTGATAGAAATAAAAGAGGCGTTGATGTTTCCCATGCAGAAACTACTGAGTTGAAAGACAGTGTGTTACAAGTGTGTGAGAAAGTCGGAAAAAAATGATGAGTGGGCATCCACTGTTAAAGGTAGAATAAGGTTACGTAGCTGACCTTGTTTCAGAAGAAGCACATTATCACAGAACATGTTTTGCAAACTTTGATTCCAATAAACACATTCCTAAGGCATTCTCTTCGGCTGATTCTTCTAAGAAATAAAACATAGGTAGACCAAAAAGTCCGAGAGAAAGCAGACATTTCTAGAAGTTGCTTAATATTTGCAGCAAAATGACGAGGAGCAACTCACCATTGTCGATCTTGTTAAAACAATGGAAAAAATTCTCGAGGTCACTGGCTTTGAACCATACATGAACTCTCTATTGTAAGAACATTTCGAAGACAAAATCATTATGACTCTAATGAATGTTATTACATTCTTAAGTACAACAAAATGTATTATCCATGAATTCTATGTACAGAGCCGCTCAACAGACAATTCAGAATCATGTTTGACGAGAAAAGTATAGACTAAATTTTATTTGTACCAAATATAGTTGGATAGCAGAAAGATTGTGAATGTAATTAAAAATTCCATCGATGACATATATTTTTTTTGGGGGGGGGGGGAGCAGTTATTCCGTATGCAAAACTCTCTATTACTATACATACTATATTATTACTATATATTATTGTTATATATTATTACTATATATTAGTACTAAGCTATGCATCTCAACCGTGTCCTTATTTTAATCTTTATTCAAAGTGTATTCGATACATTTTGAAACAGTTTTAATTTTATTTTTCATAATCTTTTTCTAAACAATTTATTTCAATAACTTTGTTTACTTAAGCTCTAATATCGATCTGTTCTTTGTTTTCCTAAAATGATAACTTACTAAGATATTTCAATTCATGACTATTTTTTGTGTTGTTTTTCTGTTCTAGATTTTTGTCGACAGCTCATATCTCAGACATATTTTTGTTAAACTTTGTTTTTTAATTTTATTATGTTTCTGAATTTTGTAGATGAGGATTAAAAATGTGTATTATTTAGATTATTCGGACTACTATTCTCATCTATTTAAAAAAAACTTTAATTCACCCCAAACAACTCACATTGTCACTGAAACGTAAAAGGCTACTGTGAATTGGGGTCATATCCATAGGCGCATCCTAAGTGCTGAGTTGTGCAGCGAGATGTTTGTTCACATTACATTTAAATGTCTGCATAATGGTACAGACATGGAAACAGGGGACATGGGGAGTATTCCAAAGACTAGCAGTTCGACGAAATAAGCTATTAGAGTAGAAAGCCTTCCGGAATCTGGGGACCTTAACAGTGAAGGCGTGGTTTTTTTTTTGCTGATTGTCGGGTTTGTTGGGGTTATTTACGTTGAGGGGCATCAGCGTAGCAAGTTTCGTCGAGCCACATTCAATAGAAGTACTTGTAAACAATCACAGGGATACATCATTGGCAAACAGAGGCTAGAGCGTGGTAGATAGTATGGGCCTTATTAAATTAGATTCTTTTTTCGACCCTGTCTGAAAGAGAGATATATAGATAGATAGATAGATAGACAGAGAGAGAGAGAGAGAGAGAGAGAGAGAGAGACGGGTGCTTGTATACCAGTTCTGATGTGATAAAATTCTGGTGATTCTGTATATATATAGGATACTGGCAGGTGTGAGAAGTTTTCTAGCACGATAGACTTGGCCGTATCTACTATGTATCTGTTCCAATCTTGGTTAATATCTTCACGAAGTCTCGGATGATGTATCTACCCACCTTCTTCAGGTGCATATTTCGGAAATTGTGAAAGTACTTTAGAAAAGAGATCAGATTAATGGTGCAAACATTCACAAGCGTATGTGATGCTATGCAACTGCATGGATTCGCATTGGGAACAGCCAGGTCGTTATCCACTTAACAGCCATCTGCAACGTTACGAAAAAAAAACGATGTTAGTTATAAGGATGGGTTTAAATCGTTAGACTATATGACTAGAGAGAAAAATGAGATGTGACTTAATTGATATCTTCGTACTCTTATATAGTACGCCCCGCGTTTCCGTGACTTCGCGTCGTCACCGTTTGGGCAGGTCACAGAAGCGCCTGACAGTTGGCGAAACTCTTAACCAATCAGGTTGCAGCAGACATTAGGCAATCAGGTTTCAAGCGAACAGACGATAACTTTTGGAAGAAATTAATGTCTACAATGTGCAGCGCGTAAATAAAATAATTTCTACGATCTGTGTTAGCGCATTGAATCACCCGAAGGACTCATTGAGTTCTTTCAGCGACGGTAACTTCTACCGAAAGACTCACCCTAAATCCTAACCCTAACCCTATCTCTAACCCTTAACCCTGATCCCTAACCCTAAAGCCTAATCTTAACCAAAAACCCTGACCCAGAAAATTTTAAAAAGAAAAAACAACAAAAAAATGGTTTAAAACAGTGTTTTTTGTGTATATAAAAACATTTTCTTTAGAAACTTTTGTGTGCACGACAGAACACATTTTATTTTTAATTGAGTAACAATGGTTCCTTTGACAAAAAAACATTCTATTCAAAACATTTGATTAACAATGGTTCCTTTGACAAAAAACATTCTATTCAAAAACATTTGATTAACAATGGTTCCTTTGAAAAAAAAACATTCTATTCCAAAACATTTGATTAACAATGGTTCCTTTGACAAAAAACATTATATTCAAAAACATTTGATTAACAATGGTTCCTTTTACAAAAAAACATTCTATTCAAAAACATGTGATTAACAATGGTTCCTTTGACAAAAAACATTCTATTCAAAAACATTCGATTAACAATGGTTCCTTTGACAACACACATACTATTCAAAAACATTTGATTAACAATGGTTCCTTTGACAAAAAACATTATATTCAAAAACATTTGATTAACAATGGTTCATTTGACAAAAACATTCTATTCAAAAACATTTGATTAACAATGGTTCTTGGCAAAAAAACATTCTATTCAAAAACATTTGATTAACAATGGTTCCTTTGACAAAAAAACATTCTATTCAAAAACATTTGATTAACAATGGTTCTATTGACAAAAAAAACATTCTATTCAAAAACATTTGATTAACAATGGTTCCTTTGACAAAAAACATTCTATTCAAAAACATTTGATTAACAATGGTTCCTTTGACAAAAAAACATTCTATTCAAAAACATTTGATTAACAATGGTTCCTTTTACAAAAAAACATTCTATTAAAAAACATGTGATTAATAATAGTTCCTTTGACAAAAAAATTATATTCAAAACATTTGATTAACAATGGTTCCTTTGACAACAAACATTCTATTCAAAAACATTTGATTAACAATGGTTCCATTGACAAAAAAACATTATATTCAAAAACATTTGATTAACAATGGTTCCTTTGACAAACAACATTCTATTCAAAAACATTTGATTAACAATGGTTCCTTTGACAAAAAAAAACATTCTATTCAAAAACATTTGATTAACAATGGTTCCTTTGACAAAATAAACATTCCATTCAAAAACATTTGATTAACAATGGTTCCTTTGACAAAAAACATTCCATTCAAAAACATTTGATTAACAATGGTTCTTTTGACAAAAAAACATTCTATTCAAAAACATTTGATTAACAATGGTTCCTTTGACAAAAAACTTTCTATTCCAAAACATTTGATTAACAATGGTTCCTTTGACAAAAACATTCTATTCAAAAACATTTGATTAACAATGGTTCCTTTGACAAAAAACATTCTATTCAAAAACATTTGATTAACAATGGTTCCTTTGACAAAAAAACATTCTATTCAAAAACATTTGATTAACAATGGTTCCTTTGACAAAAAAACATTCTATTCAAAAACATTTGATTAACAATGGTTCTTTTGACAAAAAACATTCTATTCAAAAACATTTGATTAACAATTGTTCCTTTGACAAAAAAACATTCTATTCAAAAACATTTTATTAACAATGGTTCCTTTGACAAAAAAACATTCTATTCAAAAACATTTGATTAACAATGGTTTCTTTGACAAAAATACATTCTATTCAAAAACCTTTGATTAACAATGGTTCCTTTGACAAATAATATTCTATTCAAAACATTTGATTAACAATGGTTCCTTTGACAAAAAACATTCTATTCAAAAACATTTGATTAACAATGGTTCCTTTGACAAAAAAACATTCTATTCAAAAACATTTGATTAACAATGGTTCTTTTGACAAAAAAACATTCTATTCAAAAACATTTGATTAATCATTGGTCTCTTTGACAAAAAACATTCCATTCAAAAACATTTGATTAACAATGGTTCCTTTGACAAAAAAAACATTATATTAAAAAACATTTGATTAACAATGGTTCGTTTGACAAAAAACATTCTATTCAAAAACATTTGATTAACAATGGTTCCTTTGACAAAAAACATTATATTCAAAAACATTTGATAAACAATGGTTCCTTTGACAAAAAAACATTATATTCAAAATCATTTGATTAACAATGGTTCTTTTGACAAAAAACATTCTATTCAAAAACATTTGATTAACAATGGCTCCTTTGACAAAAAAACATTCTATTCAAAAACATTTGATTAACAATGGTTCTTTTGACAAAAAAACATTCTATTCAAAAACATTTGATTAACAATGGTTCCTTTGACAAAAAACATTCTATTCCAAAACATTTGATTAACAATGGTTCCTTTGACAAAAACATTCTATTCAAAAACATTTGATTAACAATGGTTCCTTTGACAAAAAACATTCTATTCAAAAACATTTGATTAACAATGGTTCCTTTGACAAAAAACATTCTATTCAAAAACATTTGATTATCAATGGTTCCTTTGACAAAAAATAGACATCTAATTAATAACAGTTGTTCAGCTATAGTTTGATCGTTCTTTATTTTTATATATGTATTTTACTTTGATTTTCTTTGTCTGAATTTATCGTCTGCCAGTCTCTAAACTATCGTTTGGCAGTTCTCGCCTCGTATACTCTCAAGGGCTTCCGTAACCTGCCCGAACATTGACGAAGTCACGGAAATGCGGTGCGTTCTGTATAAGAATACTGATATCTTCAAACTAATTAATGCTCTTTTAAAATACGTAACACACTTTATAATAGCTGTCCTCGCATTAGTAATTCATTGGCACGAAAGATTACTAAAACTACTTCAGTTTTGATTAACATATCTACATTAGTGACGTTAAGCAACGTTGAGTTGGGTTAGTACGAGATGAGTATCCATTTAGGAATCACAGGTGCTCTATATGGGTTGGCGATAACACTACTGCTAAAAAGTGCAAACGCCGTGAAAATATTCTCATGTGACCGAGATATACGTGCGACTGGACATCGTATGTAATTTTAATATTCACGATAGATTTTTTTCCTTGTTGAACACTCGTTCTAATTGAATTCCGCACCAGGCTATTTTAGCTTAGAAGTATATCTGTCTCATGACAGAACTATTTTTGGTCCTAATTGTTATGCTATGGGTAATCATCCTTAATTTATAATTAGTACGAACGTAAAACTGTGTTGGCAGACAGACGGACATACAGATTACGTATTTTTATTTTTTATTTTAAATCGTAATTTAGTACTTTAAAAGGGACGTATAACTGAATGTGCAAAAAACGTGCGCAGTGTGTGTCTGAATGAGGAAGTGTAAATGAAAGTAAATAAATGTTAATTTAATCACCTAATTAATCATGGATTTATATTTTCGAAAGATTTTTTATGTGAAATTCAAGCTCCATTAATTTGAATTTATTATAAAATAAGTCACATTATATAAATGATGTCAGATATATATTTACTTAGGAAGTAAGGTTTAGGGAAAAATGTTGTTTTATGATTTTTATGGTTTCCGAATATGACAGATCTTAATCAGTCTGGATTAACGTTGTTTCCTATGCGTGTCAAAATAATAATTTATGAATGTCTTTCCTACGAATATGGGAATTTGGATATTCACAAAGTTTAATTGTTATTATAATAAGATATTTACTTTTATTAGTACAAATAATTAAGAATAATTAAAACATTCATATACAACACGTTGACCATCTAAAGTAATGGATTTCTTTCAGATTCCGGTTATCATTAGAAATCCAATACAGGGTGACCCTCTAAAATACCAGCACTTAAATCGTTAATAAGATCTACAATCCTTTCTGAAATCCAACAATATTTGGTAAATATCAAATGCAGTTTCTGCCTGAATTGTCCACCAAATTTCAGTCTGGATTATGCAACAGTCTTAGTTTGATTTCTGTCCAATGATAAGCGCACCCGACTACGACTTTAAAAATTATCAATAACGCTGATACACTGTTATGTGTACAACTACCCTGCTTTAGGCTGGGGCGGCCCTTTTTAGTTCAGGAATACCCAGTGTATTGTTTCTATTAATATTATCCTAAAGAAAATATATGGAGAGTTAAGATGTGTTGAATGTAGAACACATTCAAGATCACACCTCTTTTTGTTATGTCCATAAAAAATTCGCTCGATACTTTATAGACACGGGCCTCTCTATTCGGAGTATGACGTTTACTACGTACTTATGGTTTAACCATTTATCATATCATTTGCGAGATAAAGCAAGGATTCCCATTAGGATTGCACCTGAAACAAAAGTCAAAGTAATAACCTTCTCTCTCTCTCTCTCTCTCTCTCTCTCTCCCTCTCTCTCTCTCTCTCTCTCTCTCTCTCTCTCTCTATATATATATATATATATATATATATATATATATATATATATATATATTCTGGTACAGAAAAATTAGTACAGCATTCCTACCGTCGGTTTCAAGCACGGAAGGTCTTACCAATCCGGCTCTCTTAAGCTTCTGTTGTCATCTGTTTTGGAAATGTGAAGTCACATGATACTCTCGTTGGGACGCGTTATTTGCTCAGTGTGTTGTGTGTGTTTGTTTAAATGTAAATTTAGTGTAATGAGACCGTTGAGATTTAAAACCAGAGGAAATTCAAGATTAAAGGGAATAAAAAAATTTAAAAAATTAAAATCAAAATTAAAAACAAAAATAAAAAATAAATGAAAAGGTTTCTCTGTAATTCCTGTGAGCCAAATTATGAATTTGTATCATTAGCCGTTATATTTTTGAAGGTATGCGTTCTAAAAGAAAGAACCGTTATCGTGTTAAAAATCGTTTACACAGCTTCAAAATCACCATTAAAACAAATTTAGACCAAGTAAACTTCCTAGATACCACACTGAACCTTAAAAACAATACACAACCACGAGACCAACCACGGATGACCCGCAATAGAAGGAGATCGGTGATCTTGTTTTCCCCACCCTATTCCACCAATACCAAGACAAAAGTAGGCCAAATTTTCCTCAAATTACTCGACAAACACTTCCCACCCACAAGTGAATTACACACACTTTTTAACAGAAATTCTGTTAAAGTCAGCTATTCCACTGCCCCTTCAAAAAGAAAAATTATCTCTGCAGAACCCAAAGCAATTACAAACGCAGGCTGCTCATGCCAAGACAAAAAAACTGCCCCCTGGAGGGAAATTGTAAAATCGATTCAATCATATATTAAGCAACCGTCACAGACCAGAATACAGGTAGTGCAGAAAAATATATTGGGATGACCAAGGGTAACTTCAAACAAAGATTATACGCTCACAGAAACTCCTTCAGCTACAAAACCAAGGCTAATACGGCACTCGCGGCCCGAATATGGCAGCTTAAAGAAGAAAATACACCCTTCACCATCAAATGGAAAATAATTGAGAGAAAACCATCCTTCTCTCCAGCCATAAACAGATGTCCTCTATGTGACGCTGAAAAATACCACATTTCAAGGGCCATCATCGATCCGAATACAGCCTGTTTAAATATCCGGGATGAAATCTTTAAGGGGTGTATCCACAAGAGACAAACATTACTCATAAACTGGTCTGACTGATTCACATAATGTCTAGCTACCCTCCTCTACTAATATAAACAAAATAAAAACGAACAAACACCTCATCAACCTATATCCACATAAATGTCAAGACCAAAAACTTCGACTTTCACAAAAATACAAAAATAATTTATTTATCAGTCACTAGATTACTCTACAAATCTATTTAAACAAACTATATCCACAAAAATTTCAAGAGCAAATACTTCGACTTTCACAAAAATACAAGAATACAAAAATATTTTATTTATTTATCAGTCACTAGATTAATCTTCAAATCCATTTTAACAAACTCAAACATTTCATATTTCCAACTAAGTTACTCCCTTAGATCCAGAAATGTCTTCATTAAAATCACTCCAAGCTCTGTAAAAGATTTTTAACACGATAACGGTTCTTTCTTTTAGAACGCATACCTCCAAAAATATAACGGCTAATGATACACATTCATAATTTGGCTCACGGGAATTACAGAGAAACCTTTACATTTATTTTTTATTTTTGTTTTTATTTTAATTTTAAGTTTTTAATTTTTTTATTCCCTTTAATCTTGAATTTCCTCTGGTTTTAAATCTCAACGGTCTCATTACACTAAATTTAAATTTAAACAAACACACAACACACTGAGCAAATAACGCGTCCCAACGAGAGTGTCATATGACTTTACATTTCCAAAACAGATGACAACAGAAGCTGAAGAGAGCCGGATGGGTAAGACCTTCCGTGCTTGAAACCGACGGTATGAATATTGTACTAATTTTTCTGTACCAGAATAAATAAATATCATGCTCTTAATTTTTAACTTTTATTCTTAATTAATCGAGTACTCTGCTTGGATTTTTCCTACCACTTTACAAAGAGATTATATATATATATATATATATATATATATATATATATATATATATATAAATAGGTGTTATATATGTATATATATATATATATATATATATATATATATATATATATATATATATATATATATATATATATACTACGTTATACACATTATAATACGTTAATTGTTTTGAAATGTAAGATTACATCTCTTAATCATGGCCGCTTAAATCAGGTCGCTCCCGGTTATATCTGGCACCGATTTTTTTTTATTGAATGTAGAAATTCGTTATCAGTTAAACGTCTATTTTTACAAAACAAAATCCTTTCTCACTGTGATTCTCATCATAAGTTGCGGAGTAAATATCTTTTGATTCTGGGCTATGGTTTGGAAGGAAGTTTCCTTCTTATGACAAACTTAGCTTTTAAAAGTTTTTGTTTTATGGCGATATTTTCATCCTCAATAAAACAACTTCTTCGTATAATAAACATTTTCAGAATGTGGTTACCAATCAGTTTTTCACTAGAGCATATTCGGATAAACATATCTTTAATTACTAGTCTCATGATCTGTCCCAAACCTAAAATTCGTCTTGACTTAGAATTTAGCATTCCCCCTTCCACGTTGATAAACTACACATATTTAGTGAGATTGAACTATTATTTTCTCAACTAGAAAGAGATTTGCTTATTTGCACTGAAGAATTAACCAGCGTTAATATCCGGTTAAATTAATTGACCGGAGATATTCTTCCATACGCACGAAATCAGGCGATTGTATTTGGCACTACAAATCATTTTGAAACAGCAAAATTACTAAAGTTCAACTCTGATATTTATATCACTCTTCCAGATAAAAAGATCAGGCGTTGTTATCTTGAACCACGTTGATTATATTAGCAAAATATGTAACATTTTGGGTGATAAAAATAGATGTTTTAAGAGGGGTTGTTTAAGCCTTCATGATCGCATAGAAATACAAATACAGATAAGGCTTCTTCAACTTTCCAAAATCTTGTTTGTTCTTAACGGGAGTTACGAGAGAATACGACCTATCGGCTATATAGGACGAGAATGTAGAGATTCCCCAAAGTTCACAAACCCGACATTATTTTACGCCTAGTCTATCAATGTTGTTTTATGCACAACATGAACTTGAAAAATGGTTAGTTGATATTCTTAATTCTGCAATTTTAGATAAGTTAATTTTTATAGTTAATCCTATGTTTGCTTTTAGCTGCTGTAGTTATCATAAATGTTTCTGATGTACATAGTTTGCAGAAAGCGGATCCTGGAGTGTAGGATTTAGACCTTTTTAATATTGACCAATGTAGGAAGTATATATATATATATATATATATATATATATATATATATATATATATATATATATATATATATATATATATATATATATATCTCTGGTAAGTTAAATCACCAACTGTTATTAGCTTATAACGTATTACTCTTTGTGTAAACAGATGGAGCTCTCTGGCAATTGACCAATGTAATCATTGAGAGTTCGCTTATTCTCAGCAGCTGCCACGTGATTGTTTAAAAGGCTAACCGTTGTCTAGACGGTCAAGTTTTGATCGCAGATTGAGGCACTTACTTGTCTAAATATAATCAAATAATGTGATACAGCGAAATAGTCTCTCCGTAGTCAACACTATATGTATGCATCATATATATATATATATACATCATATATATATATATATATATATATATATATATATATAGTGTGTGTGTGTTTATATAATTGATTATAGATCCTGCAATTAATACGATTAAGTAGCATTTTTTCGTGAGCAAATAGGAAATGAATTAGTGCAATCATCTACATTTTCTGTGTGGTTTAAAAAAAAAATTCAATCAAATGACTCAAAACTGGCGTCATGTTGGTGCCAGAGAGGCGGCCAACTCCTTTATTCTGCTTTCATGGTCTGCACTAAGAGATCTGTGATGTTTTCCCGGATCAAAGTGTCTTCAATAAAAGTACACCCACAGAAATTATCCAACGGGAAGTGAACACACGAATCGACGAGTGTGTGAAAGGGTTTAGATAACTAAACGGAATGTGCCTTCATTTACACATTTACACATATACATTTTGACGACACTCGCACACATACGCACACGGGCATACACACACGCATATATCTATCTATCTCTCTTTCTCTCTCTCTCTCTCTCTCTCTCTCTCTCTCTCTCTCTATATATATATATATATATATATATATATATATATATATATATATATATATATATTATGAAAACCACAGAAAATGTTAGGAATAAATTTTCACAAATTCACATGAACCCGTTTTAATTTGCACACAAGTTTTCGACCTACCCTAAGTATATATCTCTTTATAATGTCAAAATGCATAAATAATTCCTATTTGTTAAAGAGGTATCATAAATGCTCATAAAAGAGTTAACTCTGCATATGGGAAAAAACTGAATTGCATATAGAATTCATTTATTTTTTTAATTATTTCACTATATATTATTTTAATATAACATTTTTTAAATGTTTTCTTTTCCGATCATATTATACAATTTGCAGTTTACATACGAATCGTGATATCTCCGTAGCATGTACGTTATCCGTCCAGCGTAAGTTCTTTAATCGTAAACCATCGGTAAAGATTTTAGCTAAAAATGCGTTCAAATAAAAATGAAATCAATGTTTAAACTAACCGTTAGTGGGTTGGTCTTTACTTTTATTTCCTTCTTCTAGACCTTATTTGTTTTGGCTCGTGTGTTCATGCTTCTTTTTTTCTGAGTTCTTCATTACCTTGTAAAACAAGATACCACGATTCGTATGTAGAACTTGCTTACGATATCGAGGACTAAATTCACCGGAAAAAAATGCAAAGGCCTTTTTAACCAAAAATGCTAAATCCTTCTATCCACGATATAAAACTTAAACTATGTCTTATGATAACATTAAAATAATTATTGAATCAGAAAACTCTAATAACAAATAGTGAATTAATGAGATGTTCGTTTGCACAGCAACATGCAAATTAGTTAACCATAGGTCATCGATAGCATTCACCTCTACCGTATTTTAGAAAGCTGTTGTTTTTTTTTATTTTGAATATGAATTTGGCGTTTTTATTTTACTTTCAGTGCGATACCTTTCGCAAATATAATTTACTTATCATCGTGACCAGTAAGGTAAACGAATATAAAAACATTAAAACTTCCTTTGCTTTCATGGTGAACGGTGATGACACTTTTTCTTTTTTCTATTTGCTTTTTATGCACTAAAGTCAGACTATTTTAGCGACATGCAATACATTCATCAAAAAATGTCTCTAAATGATAAACACTTATTAAAATTTATCCCGAATAAGAAAACTATTACCGAGTTTTTCGTCTGTACATCTCTAGCCAAAACCATGTCACCGTTCTCAAACCTATTAGTTTATATCTTCACTTGTTATTTTCTAAATATTGAGAAAAATGTAATATTAGTAAATGTATGCGGAGCCCAGGCGTAATATTTGCAAATCTTAATTAATAATTGATCTCAACGGTGAAGTATTTTCACGCTTAATGTTCTCTCATAAGAAAAGTTCAACAAGATGGCGACTTCAGATTAATCTCGAATGTTAAGGATCGTTAGTCAAAGGGCTCCATTATTTTGTCATTCTATGCGATAACAAATCAGCGGATGTGATAAATAGAGCATTCGATTCACGTACATGTGTCAAATACTTACAAGAAAGGGGTTTTCGAACTGTTTAATTAAAAAAAGTTTTTATTCTGGATTTTTTCGCCTATGTAGTCATCTCTCAGCAACATGAATTTACAGTATAAACTAATCATTATTTTCGAAATATTTTATGTGAAAGTGTATTTAATATACCTGTTTTGTTGACATTGATAGCGCGTTACTGGGTGCGTGTCTAGATGTGCGTAACAGATAGTGACGAAGATGAAATGCAGAAATGTTTTCGCGTGTAAGCGAGAAAGAGAGAGAGAGAGGGGAGAGAGAGGGAGAGCGAGAGAGAGAAATGAAGAGATATAAATAATTATTTGGATGATTCGGGGTACTGTTTTTATCTTGGATGTTATTCTCACAGCTGGTGTAATCTATGCTCCTTTTATGTATGTCTTGTCAGACTCGGTAATCTTGTCCTAAACCTCTGTCATCTGCACGGAATTCCAAACATAACCTATTGTTGAATCCACGAATTCGAAAAGTTCGACAAGACGCATCTGAAGAAAGTCGAAGATTACATCGGCCGAAAGGGTGTTAGAATAATATCAAGATGAGAACAGATACCAGAATAATCCAAACAATGCAAATTATCGACCCGCATCTAAAAAATACCGAAACAGATGTAAGGAGATCAGAGATACTGTTGCATTGTCTCATAGTCTTCATCCATTCTGGCCACTTTGCGACATCTATATTTCCGTCCCCGTGTGCGTTACTGAAGGGGGGATATTCTAACAAATATTCTAATTTATATCTCTAGAGAACAAAAGCAGTGAACTGTGTACCCGAAAGTTTGCCATTAATAGGGTGGGGAAGAAACCATGGACCCCGGCAATTGAAACACATCTGCCCACGACAAAATCGTCCAGCGAAATCTTCAAGACGTCTTCTCTCTCTGTGTTTTTCTTATATTAGCCCCAAACAAACTACATCGAAACTGAGATGCATGAGCTACTGGGTATTAGAGGTCCGGATTCATTGAGGCACCATGAGCAAGAAGTTGTGCAGAGAAATCTTAGTTCACATTATATCTAAATTTCTGCATGTTCGTACAGTCGGTGAAACAGTGAGCATGGATGGAATTCCAACGCAAGTAGGCCGTGAAAAGAAGCTATTAGAGATTAAAGCCTTCCGTGATCTGGGGGCCCTTACAGTTAAGGGGTAAGAGTTTGTTGATTAGCGGGTTAGCCTGGATATTTACGATGAGGGGGCACACGTGTATCAAGTTCGTCGGAGCACATTCCATTGAAGTACTTGTAAAACCAGCAAAAAAATTACAGCGATCGGGCAGGAGCTGGAGCTTGGTAGACTGTGTTGGAGCTATTAGATTAGATACCCTTATTTTACCCAGACTAATAGAGAGAGACTAGTGTTTAGTACACCAGTTTAGCTCTGGCAACAATATTTCATGCGTAAGGGAAGGATGGCTTTATAAACATATCTGATTCTGGCAAGTGTGAGAATTTTTCTAGCCTAGCTTCTTTGCAGCTGACTTGGAACTATCTTCTCCGTATTGCTATCAATTCATGTTATCTGTGAATGCAAGGCCGAGGGTTTGAATATTGGGCTCATAGGTGGTGTGCTATTGACTATGACAATCGTTGGTTAGAAAGGTATCGTATAATTGTTGACGTCACTATCTACACCGGCTCGCTCGTCGCAAACAGAGAAATAGGCGGAGATAAAGATAGACAGCTTGTGTTATGCGGTCCTCGCTGCGAATAGAGAGATCCACAAACATTGTCGGGATGAAGATATGGTTGCTTCTCTGATTGTATAACAATACAAAATATTTTAATTGGCTCAGAGAATCACATGTAAACCGAAACGGCACATTTAAAATAATCAATGTAACCATGCCTCTAAAGGGGATTCTGGTCTAAACCCTCTATACTGGAGACGATAAATATAATCTGCGTGTGGTTTCGAGTTTTGTGTATTTTGATGAAGTGATAAAAGTTGGGGAGTCTGTTGTTCTTAGTCGTGAAATTGAGTCTGTATTTTTGGGAAAGATTCCGTCTAACACAAATGTGGAACCAAGCGCTATTGATAGAAGATTGTATTCGGGTAGCTGAAATGTTATAAGCGGGTGTGTATAGGGTGATATTTCTGAGTTGTGTAAGGGCGAAAGTGTTGTAAGATTCTTGGGAGAAGATGCAGATCTCCTTGCCTTTATCAGAGGGTCGGGAGACTAGGTATGCCCATAAAACCTTTCAGGGTAAGGCCGTGGGAACGGGAGAAGTTAGGGGTGATACGGTGTTGTTCGCAGTGGAGAATGTATAAACTCTTCTGTTTCAGTCTTAGAAGTTTTTGGTCTAGTAGGTGTAAGTAGTGGTTTAGTTAGTAAACAGGACACGAGTTGTTAGAATAATTTGTGTCATTGTGAAGGTCTTGTGTGGGTAGTTCAAGGCCTGATAACAATTTAAAGTGATATGCCGTTCTGCAGAAGTGCGTTGCTAGATTGTGACGAGTGTGGTCATACTCCGCTATCAACCTCATCATCTACCACATTTCCTTTAATAATCTTGACTGTTTCTGGATTACCCCAACTGATGTACACAAACTGCTGCACATCATTGTCGACGGTATCTGATTCACGTACCAACAAAACACATACAAACAAGTCTCTGGTTTAACCATAGGTTCCAGTCTTTCCGACCTTCTAGCCATCTTTTACAAGGACTGACTTGAATAAAAAGCTATAAGCATCTGCCACTCCTACATATTGCATACTGCATCGATATACATTGATGATATTCTTATTTTCAACACATTCAACAATACTGACCCACACTTACAGTTCTCTACCTGTACAAATGTTGACCATGACCGAACTTTTCACGGTCAAGATGAACGCCATCGTCATATGAAATGTTGGAATTCATGGGTTAAGTCTACGATGATCTGAACCAAAATGATCGCAAAAACTGTGACGTTTAGCTTTTTCGTGACCTTCACATTGACTTTTATACTTTAATCAATTCTAAGTTAGAACAAGGCCGATAGTTTCGTTACCATTGGTCAAGCGATGTCGACGCAAGGTTGTACACAAAACAAAATATAGATACAAACTCGATTGGAAATATACGCTCCTTGGTGTAGATGATAACATAAAGTTTTTCTTCCCAAACGCTATTATTGTTTACTCTGTGATCAAAAAGGAATATACTTATCCAACTACCGTGGGCAACGTAGTTTAAGAATCGATATGTTTATGCGTAACTATTTCCAAAACTATAAGATGAATTCGTGAACAAACATACAGGAAATACAACTTTCTTATATATAGATATGTTGTGCGAATATTCAGGTGCGTGAGTGTATTCCCTAAAATATAATGAGTAGATGTAAATAAACAAGGTTGGTAATGAGTGTGTAGGCGTATTTACATTATCCCCGATCTCTCGGTGGATTCACGGTCTAATTGCTAAATCATTTCGTTTTTTTGGGTTGATCAACGAAGTGGAGCAACAGCCCTCTTTTTAGTCCCAAGTTGGTGACAATTTCAGAAATATAATCGCAATAAAAACCTTCGTAAAACGAATCATAGGTTCATGTCATATTCATCAAACTTCAGATTTATCCAATATAAGTTTTTTTTTTCATTATTAACATGATATAAAACTAAATAATAACATACCTAGAATATTTATTAACTTAGTAATATATAGCAACATACTATGTTAGATATGATATTTAAAAGTACACTAGCTGGGATAACTGCTACATGAAGAGTAAATATAGTTGATGTTCTTTAATTCTTTTAACATAGTTCACCCCGAACAAGGCAGGCCGCAACTGTAGACGTAAGGGCTACTGAAAGATAAGTTGTAAGTTATGAGAATCATCCTAAGTTGAGAAAAAATGCAGCGAGATGTCTATTTACATCAGTTTTTAATATCTGCATGTCAGTACAGTCGGGGAAACAGGGAGCAGGGTTGGAGGGCCAGAGTCGGCCGGCCGGCCGGCCACACGAGAACATACGTTATCGCTGGGTTATTTAATGCCTTGTATACTTCAATTATTCTTCACTGCACTAACATTTAGCAGCACGACGCGGGAAGCTGGATAAAATACGCTACCTTGAGGGTGCGCTCTTTTTAGGATAAAAAAGTCATTCACCGGTAGGTGCGCATCAGGTGATGAGCACTTTTTAAAACCCTCTCTTGACAGGACTGAAACGAATAATGTCTCATTTAGGAAAAGAAAGTTTTGCTCACTAGTGATGCAGTCTTTATTTGCCGGAATAATACCAGTCAAAGTAGTCATGACGACTGCTTCGAAATCGGCTCTATGAATTGTTAATACTTCTGAGGTTCTTTTACTATTGGGTTCTATAATGACTGTTTGTAGTACCATTCAATAATGACTGTTAGTAGTACCATTCTATAATGACTGTTAGTAGAAACATTCTAAAATGACTGTTAGTAGTACCATTCAATAATGACTGTTAGTAGTACCATTCTATAATGACTGTTAGTAGAAACATTCTAAAATGACTGTTAGTAGAAACATTCTAAAATGACTGTTAGTAGTACCATTCTAAAATGAGTGTTAGTAGTACCATTGTATAATGAGTGTTAGTAGTAACATTCTAAAATGACTGTTAGTAGTACCACTCTAAAATAACTGTTAGTAGTACCATTCTAAAATGACTGTTAGTAGTACCATTCTATAATGACTGTTAGAAGTACCATTTTAAAATGAATGTTAGTAGTACCATTCTATAATGATTGTTAGTAGTACCATTCTAAAATGAATGTTAGTAGTACCATTCTATAATGATTGTTAGTAGTACCATTCTAAAATGAATGTTAGTAGTACCATTCTATAATGATTGTTAATAGTACCATTCTAAAATGAATGTTAGTAGTACCATTCTATAATAGTTGTTAGTAGTACCATTCTAAAATGAATGTTAGTAGTACCATTCTATAATGATTGTTAGTAGTACCATTCTAAAATGAATGTTAGTAGTACCATTCTATAATGATTGTTAGTAGTACCATTCTAAAATGAATGTTAGTAGTACCATTCTATAATGATTGTTAGTCGTACCATTCTAAAGTGACTGTTTGTAGTACCATTCTATAATGACTGTTAGTAGTACCATTCTATAATGATTGTTAGTAGTACCATTCTAAAATGAATGTTAGTAGTACCATTCTATAATAGTTGTTAGTAGTACCATTCTAAAATGAATGTTCGTAGTACCATTCTAAAATGACTGTTTGTAGTACCATTCTAAAATGACTGTTAGTAGTACCATTCTAAAATGACTGTAAGTAGTACCATTCTAAAATGACTGTTTGTAGTACCATTCTATAATGACTGTTAGTAGTACCATTCTAAAATGCTTAACACTTTGAAGAATAATCCTGCTATAATTCAAGAGTTGCGATATCTTCTCACGGACGTATTAGTAATTGGCTTATAATCTTAGTAGAAACAGATAATTACCAATCCTTTAAAATAAGGAAACAGGGTTCAACAAAATTTAGAAGACCAATTATATTGCATATTGCCCTTTGGTGCTGGCAATAGAGGAGTTTACTGTGTTTTATTTTGCTTTAGAAATCAGAGTTTCAACTCATACTACCTTCGTATATTTAGAAGTGTACAAGTAGTTACTTAAGCGTTATTACGTTCAATTTCATATTTTAGTCGTGTTTTCGAATTTCTATACTTATAAATTTTCAAGTTATAAATACAATCAAGAAAAAAGTTGCTTTTACAGATTTTCTTAAAGGTTTAAAAATCTCATCCGAATTATCGTTGCGTAAAGAGCAGAAATACTAAACTTCTGTATATAAACTTTACTTCTAGCCAGAAGTTACATTAAAAGTGACAGTATAAAAACTTAAAAGTCACAGTCGAATTTCAAACCTGTCAACACGTGCGATACCTGGTAAACAGCTATAACTTTAGTAAATAGACAGCACATTATTTTGATGTAACATTTTCCAAATATCTTTTGAAATGGAACACTGAAACTAATTGTTCAATATCCTATTAATTATTCATAAGTTTAAGTGTCAAATAAGTTAAAAGGGTCTCTAAGATTTTCGAAGATATCTGATCGATTGCATTGCAAAATCGATTTTTACTAAAATATTCTTTCATTGAATTATTTTTTCAAAAGTGTTTTCTTAGAATGAATTACTTAAGAGAAATGTTAAAAGGGGTGAGCAATCCGTGAAACACATAGCAATAACATATAGTCAAATAAAGATGTATTATATTCAGAGTCAATTTACACATTTAATTGGTAAATAAAAATTAAAATCAATTCACCAATGAACCTAAATGGTGTGTCTTTCGACTATGTTTTGACTGTCTCACAGTTCTATTTTAAAAACTCTTGCATAAGATTAATACAAAATATAAAATCTCTTTGTGAGTGTATTTTATGTAAGAATAAACAATCGTAGATTAAAACATGTACAACATGCAAAAGTCATTGGATTTACAAATATATTGCTCTGGGAATTCAATTATCAACAGTAAAATATATTGCATATACTTTCGAAAAAAACATATAAAAGAGTTAAACTGTATTAGAGATTATTAGGAAAAATTAGCATGTAATCAAACTGATATATATATATATATATATATATATATATATATATATATATATATATATATAGTGTAGATTTCAATATTGCGTTAAGAATCCGAATAAAAGAGCTCAATATACCTTCAAACAGAGCAAAACAGAAGTATTAAAAGATAAAAAACTATACACACATAAAGGTTGTATACATTATAAATTATTTCGACCCTTTAATTAGGTCTCCTCATATATATATATATATATATATATATATATATATATATATATCACCGAAGTCAAGCGACGTCGAGCCTGGCCAGTACGAAATTGGGGACCATTGTGGAATACCAGGTCCTGTATGTGATCTCTGCTTATCTCGGCATTGTTTCCAGTCGTCTTGAATTGGTTGCCATTTGAATGAAACAGTGCCGACTCAGGAGAGGTGTTGTGGTAATTGCGCAACCCTTGTTTCACAATTACACGCGCAGATAGCCCTTTTCAGGAGTGTCCATAGCCTCTCTAGACTGAACAGAGGGCATTATATATATATATATATATATATATATATATATATATATAATCAAACAGATATATATATATATTCAAACTGATATATATATATGTATATATATATATATATATATATATATATATGTATACACATATATGTATGTTGCTCATTCACATAAGAATAAGAGCAATGTTTTACATTGATGAAAACGTCATTCCGAAATATATCAGAAAATGTTTGCAACCAGCACATTGCATATTTCTACATAAAATGTTCTCCCCACGTTTTATTTGAGCAAACGATATTCCATATGAGCAAACTGACGGAGTGAATGTTACCACATTGAATCTGTGCATGTGTATTCTTGGCAAAACGTTCCCCAACTTTGTATACAATTATTAAACTTTGCTACTCTTTGTGTCGGGGATGAACCTGCAGAATTGCTAAAACGAGTAGCTATAGACAACCAGGGCTTCATGCAGGTCAGACAATCCTAAAGCATGGACTTCGTTATGTATTTACAGTTATCCGATTCCTTCAACAATAAAAAGCAGTAGCAGCAATATCAATAATAATAACAGCAGTAGTAGTAGTATTAGTATTAGTAATATTAGTAGTAGTAGTAGTACTTCCTATGACACTCTCAATGATATATTACCTAGCATGAAAGTTACTTCAGTGAATCCCCATTGAGTGTAACTGCCAGATAAATACTTATTCGATCTCTAATCGATATCACCGCCAACATTTGATGAACCTGATAGCATGTATCAACGCCTTTCGTGTTAATCAGATTATTCTGGTGTTTGCATTAGTTTAACCGAATGTTTTTCTAGTTAGAAATCTTTCTGAAAAGACATCGGGTACTTACGGTTGAGAAGGTTGCCAACACCCCTAAGTGAAAGTAATACTGTGGAACCTACTGAATCCGAACTTGGAACACCCAGGTCTTCAGTGCGTGTCGATACCCACTTAACCACCGTCACCTCCGATTATATGTACCTTATACCATGTATCAACGCCAACATTATATGTACCTAATACCAGGTATCAACGCCAACATTATATGTTCCTGATACCAGGTATCAACGCCAACATTATATGTATCTGATACCATTATCACCGCCAATATCATATTTACCTGATACCATTATTATCGCGTACATCATATGTACGTGATACCATTATCACCGCCAACATCATATGTACCTGATACCATTATCACCGTCAACATCATATGTACCTGATACCATTGTCACCGCCAACATCATATGTACCTGAGACTATTATCACCGTCAACATCATATGAACCTTATACCATTATCACCGCCAACATCATATGTACCTGATACCATTATCACCGTTAAAATCATATGTACCTGATACCATTATCACCGTCAACATCATATGTACCTAGTACCATTATCACCGCCAACATCATATGTACCTGATACCATTATCACCGTAAACATCATATGTAACTGATACCATTATCACCGTTAACATCATATGTACCTGGTACCATTATCACCGCCAACATCATATGTACCTGGTACCATTATCACCGCCAACATCATATGTACCTCATACCATTATCACCGCCAACATCATATGTAGCTTATACCATTATCACCGCCAACATCATATGTACCTGATACCATTATCACCGTTAACATCATATGTACCTGATACCATTATCACCGCCAACATCATATGTACCTGGTACCATTATCACCGCCAACATCATATGTACCTGATAACATTATCACCGCCAACATCATATGTATCTGGTACCATTATCACCGCCAACATCATATGTACCTGATACCATTATCACCGCCAACATCATATGTACCGGATACTATTATCACCGCCAACATCATATGTATCTGATACCATTATCACCGCCAACATCATATGTACCTGAGACTATTATCACCGCCAACATCATATGTAGCTGATACCATTATAACCGCCAACATCATATGTACCTGATACTATTATCACCGTCAACATCATATGTACCTGATACCATTATCACCGCCAACATCATATGTACCTGATACCATTATCACTGCCAACATCATATGTACCCGGTACCATTATCACCGCCAACATCATATGTAGCTGATACCATTATAACCGCCAACATCATATGTACCTTTTACCATTATCACCGTCAACATCATATGTACCTGATACCATTATCATCGTCAACATCATATGTACCTGATACCATTATCACCGTTAACATCATATCTACCTGATACCATTATCACCGTTAACATCATATGTAGCTGATACCATTATCACCGTTAACATCATATCTACCTGATACCATTATCACCGCCAACATCATATGTACTTGATACCATTATCACCGCCAACACATATGTACCTGATACCATTATTACCGCCAACATCATATGTACCTGATTCCATGTACGGCATTCGTCATGGGCGCGTTGAACCGGCGTCCTCCAATGGAGAAAGCTTCGAGAGAATAATAAATCTACAATCAATCCCCAGTTGCATTTATATCCAGGTTAGGGCAAATTAAAACGTTAGTTATCATAGCTTTTGCAGGTAGGTGTAGCCGTTCCGCCCCTACATGGTATTTCCAAAAAGGCACTCATGTGGCACTGACCAGACTTAACGTCGTTTAACTTCGGTTTTCTAACGAGAATCGACGTGTTAATGTGATTAAGCTCTACTTCATTGTATGTAAGTTCAAATCTTAACAAATATCTCACTCAACAGTTAACTTATCTGTTAAGAACATAATACCCTAAATCTAGTACACGTGTCTCGTGTAATGTGGGAGCGTATAAGTGACTAAGACATGTGCTGAATACAGGAATGTGTAATTATAACAGAGATTGCACAGTATAAACGAGTGCGTCTGTTCCGTAGTAAATCAGTAAAAATAGAAATATGTTCAACTATGAGAGAGTTGATGGGCAAGAATCGGTAGATGATTTCGATACTTTTTAACTTTCTATAGAAATTTCGTTTCGGTTAATAGGGGTTTTGTATTACCTATTATTACGATGTTACATTATTTTCTAGATTTTAACAATAAGACCTAGATATGTTGGGGTATTGTAGATTAACACACTCCGCTAACCACCCTCTATTTCAGAAAATTGTATTGTACATTTAAAATTTTAATTTGTCAGTTAAAATTTAAAGTGAGGGATCAGTATGTATATAAATTTAACGTAAAATTATACCCCATTCTCGTACATTTCCAGCGTTTATAGTAATTAACAAATGTTGTTAACACTAACCATAAGTGTCGGGGTTAGGGTTACATTTAGAATTAGGTTAGATGACTGCAACAAGATGTTTTGAAAAAATAATTTATTGGAATGTTAAGAAAAATAATTTATTGGAATGTTAAGAAAAATAATTTATTGGAATGTTAAGAAAAATAATTTATTGGAATGTTAAGAAAAATAATTAATTGGAATGTTAAGAAAAATAATTTATTGGAATGTTAAGAAAAATAATTTATTGGAATGTTAAGAAAAATAATTTATTGGCGAAAATGATTTTATTGGAATATTTTAAAATTATATCGATGGAAATGAAAGAAATGAAATAGCGAGTTAATATTGAATACACAATTTAGTAAACATTGGTAAGAATAAACAATGGAAAACTGAAAATAAGCGAAACGAAATAGATCCAGACTAGAAAGTTTAACAGCGCCAAGAAATCTAAGCTTCCCATCCAGACACACGAACACACAAAGCGATATCTTATGAAGGAATTCGACATTGGAAATAACACCACGCAAAAACGAAGAATAGGAAACACGTTTTTTTTTTATCTTAAATTACGGGAGTGACAGCGATTGTATGCTTGTCCAGACATACATTTCGCCAGATCAACCCGGCGATACAGAGATGTGTATCTGTATTTTCAGGGCTGGCGTTAGGGCTGTATGTAAATTGTCCTTGTATAATAAATGGGATCAGTTTGTGTTCGTTCGATATGTAGGCTAAGCTCATGAATTTGTAAGGGTTTCCAGTGGGTTCTATGGTCATTGCCGCACTCTTAGAAATCGGTAAACGAGCCGGATGTATTAGGTTTACTCATTCATTAATATCACGGGGAACTTTATGAACACCCAGCTTGTTACTAGTATTATTACTATTAGTTGTAGTATTTTAGTAGTATTATTTTAATTAGTAGTATTATTATTGTTTTAGTAGTCTTCTTGATGACAAAGTGTCAATAAGTATCTGCATATTTCTAGCATTCTCTACTTCATTCGATAGTTGTTGCAAATAATTTTGCGTTATCGCAACAACCGCTAAGCATTGCCTTCTCGTTGGTAACGACTATTAGTTTTGTTTAGAATTGAAGTGACAATTAGCCTCCTCAACATTCCATTACTCTCCGCAACCTTCCAGTGGAGGTTTGATTAGTGCTCTATCTCTTCCTTGACGTTTTACGCCTATTTTCTGTGCTACCAGCCGAAGCTAGTGCTATCACATTGTGTGCGAGTGTTTCGCTCGGAGGGGGGGTAGTTTATGAGATTTCTGGCAGTTTCAGTACTCTTCCCATATTCCTGTTGGGGGTCTATTAACCTAGTCCATTCCACCCTCTTTTATGAATCACGACGATCTTATGCAATACCAACCTAAGTTGGTGCCTAACAGATATGTATCTGTTTAAGGAAGAATGTGAGATTATTAAATTTCTGGCTTTCACTTCCCTTAACTCATGAAGCACTCGTTTTTTTTGGGCTATTGGTATTTTAACTCACATGTAATTGTTGGCGTTCGTTGATGAAATGCATTAGTTTTCGTATTCGGGAATTTTTTCTTTTAAATATTTCGACTCATTTCATCATTGCTGTGCGCTGTATGGTGTCAATCCTCCATTTTGTTCCAATTTCTATTAGTCTTCTTGCCAGATGTATCGGAACATTTTCTATTGCTCCAACACTTATTGATATTGTAGTCATTTTTGTATCATGTTGCATCTTTTTCTCCGAACTCTCTCAAGTTCCATATATTTTTTTAGTTTTAATGTCTCCGTAATTTTCACCCTAGAACTGCTGAAACGACGAAATCTATGATTAGGAATTTTTCCCATTTTTTTATTATTATATCACCGGGGAGAAGTGAAGCAACATACAGTCACAGACGGTGAGCGTGATGGACAGAAACTCAGTAAAAAGATGATTGATTGATGAATTAACTGCATCTTACGGCTAATTAGAACAATTACAAGAAGTTATTTTCGGTCATAACTCCATCCTTGAACTATTGAATATTTTGGCCTGCGACTTCTGTCATTAAATAGACGGATCAATATACTGATTTATCCTAAAATATCGCAATATTTTGTAGGCTAAAGCAATGTCTTTTTTGTTTATGTGAAAACTAGTTCCGGCTTCAACAATGGCTTTGACACCTCTTTCGATACTTGCACGGTTGACACCTGCAGTACCCTTCCCGGAAGCACCACGGTCTCATCACAGTCCAAATCCTGTTCACATGAAGGGCACGTCTCTCTGCTGGTGGCTGAACTCATGTTTGACTCTGAAAACATACGAAAATATATGTGTATTAGTATATGGAGCTAGTCAATTGTTTGTGATGGCAGTTTTTGATGGGGTAAAACGTGGTCTCTTAGGGGTGAACAAACAAATAATCTACCACTGGTACTTATATAAAAATAATCACCCATATGCCTGTTTGCGAACCTGGGTGAGTGCAATAAGGGGTTTAGCATTACGGGTACCAATGTGAATGTAATGAGGTGTTTAGGGGTCGGGTACCCCTATATATTTTATAAGGTTTATTTTGAATCACTTGTAACTCTTTTTATGTGAAAGATTGACCATGAAAACAAGTAAAAATCCAAGATTTCTTGATTTATCATAAAAACTGACCGAGTTAGTTCTTCACATGTAAATGGAAAATGAATTGTAAACCAAAACAAGTCATATTCGAAATTTCAAACTTCCCCATACGTGGATCTTGTCCAACTTTAAGTATGTTGTAGACTACCCCAAGCCTAACATAAAAAAAGGAAATGTTGCAATTTTTAGGTAGGGGTGTTAAATACCGTCCCAATTAATTACCTTGGTCAGATCTCTTCATCGTTGATAGCTCTGCCGTGGGGTTTTCTTCCTTCGTCTAGTGTCCTCCCGTTTGCTGGCATCGAGCATCGGTCCCCTGAAACGGAATACTCTCCCAACGGGAAAGAAAGAACTCCGAGGACGTTTCTAGAGAGTCGTGAACGATTTATTGGTCTGAATATTCTTTTACTCGGGAGAGAGTGGTTATCTAATGTTGCTTCTTCTTTTCTTCTTGTATTATCTGCTAACTTCTAAATTCTGTAGACAGCGCGAGATGTCGATCTTCTGTCTCATTTTTAGAGACGCAGTCTTAACTTATTTGTCTACATCTTTGGACAATTTCGTGCGCTTTCTCTCACGACGATCTTGTCGCTTCGAGCTCCCATGACGGACTCATCTCATTTCCCGTGTTCGACAACAACAAGTGACGTCAACGTCCTTTGTCCTGCCATACAAATCATAACCAGAGCTGGCCTGATCTTTATTGAACCGCAACTTTTGAAGTCGGCCAGGTTTCACCAGTTGTTATGACTTCTTGGGGTTACTCATTCTGAGAACAAATCTATTTGTCCCAAAATGGATGTCATTTCGACCTGCACTTAACTCGAACAAAGTTCATCCCTCTCACAATCAAAACTAGTGGACCTACATGCTTTTAAGCATACAGGACCCCTCGCAATATAACAGGCGTACTCTGGCAGTATATTGACCCGTCTAAAAGTATAAGTAGAACACCTTAATAAACAAACGTGGATTCACTCAGCTTTAACATTATACAGATTAACTAGTTGACATTCCACGATGATTTCTACATCAATCTGTAATATTTCCTGTTAATAATAATAATAATACTCCGTTTGAATTAATAAATATATCAGTGCCAAAAGCATTAAGAAAAACAATAACTCATGTTTCTTTCATAAAAATAATTGTCATTATCAGCTAAATATTCGTTAAAAAAATGAAACGAATATATCTCTTTTTTTACTATTCATTTAAAATTGTAGCAAATTTATTATTTTCAAGACAATAAATACACTTGTCTTCTTTCCGTAAAAATAATGGTCAGGTAAATGTTCTTCACATTAATAAAACGAATGCCATTTTTTGAAATGTATTTATTTAGAATTTTACTGTTTTAATCAACAAAACTATATAATTTGATTTTAGAACAATTAATTGTAAAATAGGTAACTATTGAATTTGTTTAGCTTTGCTGTTAGTTACAATTATCGCCAATCTCATTTTAAAATCAGTGTGAAAGGTACATACGAATATAATTTCGTTAGTGTATTGAATTATAGATATGGGAGAACCCATCTGAGTGGAAATATCAGATTTGAGTAGTGAGAGGGAGACAAAGAGAGAGAGAAAAAAGAGAGAGAAAGAGAGAGATGGAAATATAGATAGATAGATATATAGAGAAAAAGAGACAGAGAAAGAGAAAGAGAGAAAAAGAAAGAAAGAGAGAGAAAAAGAGAAAGATAGAGAAAGAGAGTGGGAGAGTGAGAGAGAGAAAAAGCGAGAGAACGAAAGAGAGAGAGAGAAAGAGAAAAAGACATAAATAGAGAAAGAAAGAGAGAAAGAATAGGAGAAAAAGAGAGGTGAAAAGTGTGAGTGAGAAATAGAGAGAGAAAGAAAAAAATAGAGTTGACAGGGAGAGAAAGAAAAAGAAAAAGAGATACAGAGAGTGAACGTGATGAAGGGAGTGGGTGAAAGGGAGAGATAAAGAAAGAGAAAGAGACAGAGAAATTGGGAGAGAACAAGAGAGGGGAAGAAAGAGAGAGAGAGAGACAGAGAAAAAAAGAGAGAACTAGAGAGAGAAAGAGAGAGACAGAGAGAGAGAAAGAGAGATAGAAAGAAAGAGAGAGAGAAAGCGAGAGAAATAGAGAGAGAGAGAAAGAGAAAGAGAGAGAGATAGAAAGAGAGAGAGAGAAAAAAAAAGAGAAAGAAAGAGAGAGGGTGAGTAGGATAAAAAGATACAATCCCGAAACAATCCATAAATGCTTGATTTGTTTTTAGACATGCTCAGTTTAAGTAATTAGAAACTGAATCGCTTATTTGTCCACTCGAATTACAATTTGTTTCTTTCATGTCGTCTGATTTAATCAATACGGCCACCTTATGGCCACTGAGACGTTTCAATTAAAATCTCAGCCATTTCCACCATCTTTAATTACAGAAGCTATAAAATTTATTTACCGAAACATATCCAATTAAATTTGATATGCGGACTCTGTTAATAAATCATTGAGAAAACACTTTCATGTTTAAACGATTATTTTTAAGTCTCTTGCAAAATAAATATCAATTTTCGTTTCACTTTTTTTTCTTCCTCATAATTAAATTATAAAAACAAATATTTCGATCTGCAAGGAAACTGAATGGTCTTTTAATATGGCAATCAAGAATAAATTACTTAATTGATTAATAATGTGTGTGTATGTTTTTTACGGCATATCAACCTCTTTTATCTAATTCAATACTGAAACAACACGCATTTAAAATAATTCGTTTAAAGGAAGCATAGCATTTTATGTATATAGTCCTCATAACAACGTAGTTAGATATTTCTTCAGGTGTGTATATGGTTGTTGAATCTGGAATCCACGTGTAAACAATGACTAAGCAACCGCCCTGGCTTTAATCTTTTTATTAATTGAAATCTATTTTTAAACGAATAGATCGATAACTATCAACAACGCTGAATATATGATATTAATTAATACATTCTATAAATAAATCCTATTCGGGTTGTGGGCGGTTCTTCATAATTTCCTAGGTTTTCTAATTCTCCATTAATTCATACAATTTTTGCATATCTGTCATCTGTCAGCGAGAAACACATAGTAAACGGCTGGTGTAAGAGCGCAAAATGATATGCAACGAGTATCGAAAGAAGAAAAGAGTACAGGAAATCTGGGGAGATTTGTTGCCACTCAGCCTTCAGAGTACCAAAATTATAATTTCCTATGAGTGAGAGCACTTATGATGTGTTCACCAACACGACTCGCTGCAGAACTTGGTGAAATTACTAATATTTTTCTTGCCAATGGATATCCCATCAATACTATAAAAGGCACCATTGCACGTAAAGTTGCTTTATTTAATGGTGGTAAATTTATTGGCCCGTCACGTTGCCCTATATATTTGAAACTCCCTTGGTTGGGTTCTGACGGCCTTGACATTGTTAAAAGGATTTCCTCTTCTACTCAACGTTGTTTTCCGGCAACCAAGTGATGAAGCCAATGAAAACAGCTGGGCATGGCTAAGAAAAGGAAACCTGAACAGAGAAACGGAATCTCTGCTGACGGGCGCACAGAACAATGCGATTAGGACAAACTTTATTAAAGCAAAGATAGATGAAACCCAGGAAAACAGAAAATGCAGATTGTGTGGACAAAGAGACGAAACGATAAATCATATAATAAGTGAATGCAGCAAACTAGCACAAAGGGAATACAAGAATAGACATGACAGCATGGGGAAAGAAGTACACCGAGAAATGTGCAAACAACTGAATTTCGAATATGCAAGAAAACGGTACAAACACAAACCAGAAACTGTACTAGAAAACGAAAAACACAAAATCATATGGGATATGAATGTACAAACAGACAAACCCATAACAGCAAGGAGACCGGATATGATAATAATCACCAAGAAAGAAAAATCCTGCAAAATCGTGGACTGTGCCGTTCCAGCAGACGACAGTGAAGATCAAAGAGACGGAAAAGAGAAGCAAATATACTGAACTTGCCAGAGAATTGAAAGGAATATGGAACATGAAGAAAGTCAGTATAACACCAATAATCATAGGAGCACTAGGAACAGTCCCCAAAAACATGGAGAAAAGACTAGGAGAAATAGGAATCAAAGGGATAACTGAGACCATACAAAGGACAGTAATGATCAAAACAGCTACAATCATGAGAAATGTCCTCGAATGCGGAAACGAACCCACATAAGCAACGAATGGAGAACAAACACATGGAAGCACAAAACAACAGAACCGGGGAAAATACAACCGCACGAGAGAGGCGCAAGCATAGGCTGACGCCACGGAAATTATAGACAGAGGGTCGAGGAGGGAAAGCGCAAACCAGACCTCCACTGGAAGAGCGCGGACAGCTCTGGGACTTTGGGAAGGCTTGCTGCCACTCGAACCCCAGAGGGGACCAATAGCCCTTATCAGCGGGAAATCGTTGGTAGGTGGCTGTTGCGATTACCGCAAGGTCATCAGCGGTGATGAACGAAAAGAGGTGGAGCATACTGGAGGCCTGAGGAGACTTGTTGTCACTCGGACTCCAGGGACTACCACAGGTTGTCGGCAGTGGGTGACCACTGACGATGACCAGTGTGATAACTCCTAGTGAGTAAATAATAATAATAATAATAATAAAACATTTGTGCAATTGGTAATAATGTAAATGGTTTTGATTGTAACAATTAGTGATGGATTCTAATTGTAATTATCATTTAGTAGATGATTGAATATAATAATTATATCAATCATGGTATAGAATATTGTATAAAAAGATAGTTATGTTGTCTCATTATTGTTTGAAGATAGGTAAAGTTCTTTTTACTAAATCCTAGATTTGATTAACTTACACTTCCCTCCTAATAATATACTACATAAGATATTTAATAAAATACTCTTAAATTAAGCTACAGCGGTGGAGAAAATTTAGAAAAAATAATCACAAAACCTTACAATAAAATTCTAAATGGCAACAAAAATACTGAAAGAAAAACAAAAAAACTAACGCACAAACAAAACAGTACACCTCTTTAAACAAAATTGCCAAATTACCCAAATAGTATACCAGGCTACAATTTAAACCAAATAAACCCCAACTTAAGAAAATACTATATAGGCACGGCTGGTCATACATTCAAAGAAAGATATACCGGCCATAAATGCTCATTTAATAATTATGTCTACCAAAAAAAAACGTCATACTATTGTGAACTAACCCGCAATAGTCAATCAAGAACAGTGACTTAGAACACTATTAGAAAAACTAGTACCTGCAGTGTCCTGGACTCACCGTGTTACTTATGTCGAACTGAAAAACTTGAGATAGTTAAAAACAAGAAACCTCAATTTGCTGTAGACACAATAGATCAAACCTTCTCAGTAATTCACATATAACGTCTGAAACCAATATTATCATATAAAAATGGAATAAATACAAAATAAAACTTTAACTTTTTAACAATAACTGAACCCATCATCCTATAGTATCTAGTAAATATTTCAGAAGGAATTACTCCCTAAGGCATGAAAATGCAAGAGCCTCGATTAGTTAAAAAATAATTAAACAACATTACTATGCATTTTTACAATATTTTATACCATACTTGATATAATTATTATGTTCAATCTTCCATTACATTAGAATTAGAATTAGAAGTCATTACTAATTGTTACAATCAAACCCATTAACATTATTACGAATTGCAAACATATTGTTATTAGTATTATTCTTATTTTTAAGTTTTTTAATTATTATTATAACAATTATAATTATATTTTTAAAATTTATTTATGATTATTATAATTATTTTATTTATTTATTATCATTACTATTTTGGCTACCATTATCTCTATTATTACCATAACTACCTCTTTTATTATTATTAGTTTTATATATAATGTTCTTCTTCTTCTTCTTCTTCTTCTTCTTCTTCTTCTTATTATTATTATTATTATTATTATTATTATTATTATTATTATTATTATTATTACTAGAGTTATTATTATTTTATCATTATTATTATTATTATTTTATTATTATTATTATTATTATTATTATTATTATTATTATTATTATTATTATTATCATTATTATTAGTTTTTTCTACTATTATTATAATTATTATTGTTTATAGACGCACTAATGGCAATATAACCATATTATAATTATAAACATTATTACTATTATCATTGTAATTGTTATTAAGTTGTTACAACTATTGTTATTATTATTGATGGGAGCAGTAATAGTACTACCATTTGTACTGTCACATTTCCAAAACACATTTCTGTGAGATATATTTTTACCGTCCGTTTCATTTGTCTTGTGCCAAGCAACATTATTATTATTATTATTATTATTATTATTATTATTATTATTATTATTATTATTATTATTATTATTATTATTATTATTATTATTATTATTACTAGTTTTTTCCACTATTATTATAAATATTATTGTTCGTAGTAGGAGTAGTGACAATATCACTATTTTCATTTTAATTATTTTTAACATTATTACTAGTATTATTGTTATCATTATTAAGTTTTTACTACTTTTGTTATTATTGTTTGGGAGCGGTGGAAGTGTAACCATTAGTACTGTTGTCATTATTACTATTATCATCAGTATTTTTTGTTTTATTATTATTATTTTTATTATTAGTAGTAGTAATATTATTATTACCACTAATTATGTAAACTAAATGAATTTATTAATGAATTTATTAATACATTTATTAATTAATTAATGACAATTAAATGAATTCCACAAACTAAAAAATAGTAAAATACTAAGATTAAAAACAAGATGAGGGCCTAATCTGTTAACACCCCTCACACAGACAACCACCACCATCATTGCAGACCTAAACAGAGGATCAGACTGTAAATCATGTCTCGTGCCCAAAAAGAACTCCAGATTGATATTGACAAATCTCATACCAACAATCAATATTTAGACATGTGTCTTTTTTAACTGTTTCTTCCCTTTCTCCATTTCCTAACCCTCTACCCCTCTTTATCACCAATTTCCTTCTCTCCTTCCTTTCTCTCTATTCTACATAATTTTAATTCTTTTTTTATCCCATATCACATTTTTTAATTTTATCTCTATCTGTTTATCTATCTATCTATCTTTGTTCTATCTCTTCGTCTGACTTTCTTTTTTTTCTTTTTATTTCATTTTATTGTTTATATTTTGTATTTTATATTTCATATTTTATATTTAAAATTTTTACTTTATATTATTTTTGATTTCTAACAGTCTCGACCACGTGACCTTCCAATTTTTAATTGTAAATTTCTTTTCTTTTCTCCCCATTTTATTCTTTCCAAATATGATCTAAAGTTAAGATCGGATTTTAACTCCACGATCTCAGTTCATAACAGCTGTTGATCGATAACATCGACATGTCAGTGTCGTAGATTTTATATACTTCTGTGTAAATAAAAATAATCATATATTATAGCTCTATTTTATATTAAACACTTTTTGTAAGCCCGGGTGAAACTCTTTGGATTACTATCCTGTGGATGTTGACTTTGCCTGAATTATATATATATATATATATATATATATATATATATATATATATATATATATATATATATATAGGGTGAGCTAAAAGTAGGTGGACAGCATATATTGAAATGTTTGTAAAGAGACATACTTCAAACCTGTGTAAATCAAGAAGGAAAATAGTTAATACATAACACTTTATTTTCATTAATATAATTGTTTTATCACATGTAATTGTACGTATAAGTGATCTCTAAATAAATGTTTTTTCCTGTCCACCTACTTTTGGCTCACGCTGTATATATTATTGAAGCACATAAAGAAACGTATTTGTGCCACTGAAGATATTATAACGCTCCAATTGCCCCATCCGCACTGGTAATTTGCACAAACAACCTGTAATCCAGTAACTTTAAATACTACCGTTCATATCTTAATGTGAAGAGCGTTTATCCAATTGATGTTTGATGTTTTGATAAACTCGGGGCTGGCCTCTTATTAGCTGAGAAGAAGGTAATATTTCAACAAAAACATTTGTTCGTTATCAGTTAATAATTCTTGCAAAGAAGTTCATTAAAATATAATCTTGCTATTTTGTCCGAAAAAGACCGCGCCTAAAGTCTTATTAATAGATCAAAAAACATGTCGGCAAATTATTATTATATACTCGTATACATAATTAGAGACAGCAGAAATTGATTATTTAATAAAAATTATATTTCATAGGTTTTCTATTATGTAATATTCAATGAATGTATTAGCATATACTATCAGTTCCTTTTACTTTGCAGTCTCCTTACAAGATTCAGCTCGATGATCGTCAATTATTGATAACAGAGCAAATATAAGTCAGTTCATATTATATTCAAATAACCATGGTTTTATTTAATTATTTTCATTTTTTCACATTTCCAAAACACATAAAATTTCTGTGAGATATATTTTTACGGTCCGTTTCATTTGTCTTGTGCCAAACAACATTTTTATGTCAATATCGTCTCTGCAACATTAAAAAATCATCAGAAAAAAATACAAAGAGTAAACAGTTCTTGGATTAAAGTCTCTTGAAAAAACCTACACTATACAGTAGTTCATTGTTTGGGTGAAAACAAACAAAAACAAATAAAAAGAGAGCAAAAACTCATACGTGGAGGAACCCACTAATACACCATTTTGAATTTTTCGTTCAAAGCTAGTACATCCTAAAAATTGTGTGAACAATTATAAATTTTAATTCAGTAATATTTCTTAAAATAGTTAATAAGTGCAATAATTTATTTATTAAAATTATAATTCACTTGAGGATAATTGTTTTCTTACTAAAGTTACATCAATGTCTATTTAGGTCATTTAGATACGAAACTCATTTAAGTTCAACAGTTTAGAGCTAGTTTCATGATGTCAGCCGCCCATTTAAGCAGCTGTTAAAATTGTTATGTTTCGGTGTTTTTGTGGAAGATATATAGTATTTATTAATAAATCGTTTCCATCAATACTAAGATAAGCTTAATTTCCCAGAATTCTTCACTTAAGTAGTAAGTTTCTAATTAAATGCGAAACTAAGGGGGAGGGATTTGTCACTCACAACGAAGATATCTTACAGTTACCTAGACATGATTCCAAAATACCGAAGGGAGCTATTAAATAGTTATTTATTTATTTATTTTATTTCTCAATGTATTATGAGGAATCAAAAGTATATTTACGGACATTTGTACGTAAAGTTAACCATGGTTACGTTTTAAATCTAATTCGCATTATCATGTAAATACCGACAAGCACCAATGTCAATATTAGGTCCCACTTTAATGTTATGCTGATATTAAATATTAGGTCGTGTGCATTCTATTATTTATTTATTAATATGTCTATTAATATACATATACGAAGATGTTTAGTATGTATTAATACATCGTTTCCATCAATACTAAGATAAGCTTAATTACCTAAAAATTATTTACTCAAGTAGTAAGTTTCTACTAAATGCGAAACTAAGGGGGGAATTTGTCACTCACAACGCAGATATCGTATAGTTACCTAGACATGGTTCCAAATATCGAAGGGAGCTATTAAACATGTATTTATTTATTTTATTTTATTTTATATCAAATGATTTTTTAAATACCTCATTTTTAAGTATTATGAGGATTCAAAAGTATTTTAAGGACATTTATACTTAAAGTTAATCGTGATTTCGTTTTAAATTTAATTCACATTATCATGTGAATACCGACAAGCACCAATGACAATATCAGGTCCCACTTTAATTGTATGCTTATAGTTAATATTAGGTTGTGTGCATTCTTTTATTTATTTATCAATATGCTCATTAATATACATATACTAAGAGATCCGAATGCAAAACGCGAAAGCGGCATTTTCAAAATTCTGAAACTGTCCCTACAAAAATGGTTGTATTTCAACACACGACGAAACCCTAAAATAATGTGTTAAATAATATAGTACCAACTAGTTCTTTATGGTTTCCATTAAAATACGCTTTCAATCGAAGTCCAGATTTAATATATTCGTATTTTTAATTATTAAAGATCTCAATTTAAACGAATTGGAACTATCGCGCTCAGCGTCCGAACCTCCCACCCCCATATGCATACACACACACACACACATATATATATATATATATATATATATATATATATATATATATATATATGTATATTCAAATACACACACATATATATGCAAACACAATACATATATATATATACATTTTATTTATTTATTTTTATTTTTTTTTTTTTTTTCGTGTTGAACATTTATTTGGCATTATATTTTAAATGATTATTGTATTATTAGTTTTTACTCCTTTCAAAAATATACTATTTACTAGTTACCATTTCCTCACTAATTAATACAGATTAAAACCAAAATGAAAAAGGTTTCTACTGATGCTCTCATAATCTGGCTCTCTTACCATTTTATTATAGGCAAGATATAAGCTTAATTGCTTCGGTCATTTTAGTTATGAGTGATGGGTTCTATATCTAAATGGTTTATATTGAGGTATTAGTCCAGCGACACCTACAGTTTCGCGGAAACACTGGCGAAACAGATTGAAGCATTAAAATACCGAATGTAATCGATTCTTTAGTCAATATTCTGACACACGATTAGACTGGAGGCTCCGTTATATTAAGTATGTTAAGGTCCGTCGGCTTTATTTCAAGTGTTGCTGTGGAACCGAATATATCGACGGAAGATCAACCTAATGTATAGTGTCAATTGAATAATGAAATATATGCATGTGCACATGTAGTTGAATAGTCCGGTTAAATATTATTAGAGGGAACAGTGCCGGGGAAAATTGAGATGAACAAAGAAAATCCTGCTCCCACCGCCGAACCCCATATAAGTATTTTTAATAGAATTTAAAAATATTTATTAGTATTAATTATTTGTGTTTTATAATTATTAAATCCATAAATAGTAATGAACGTTCGTATTATTTAATAAGTATGTACATCCTCGCATCAACGTATGTAGGAGTGTTTCGTATTTAATTTGAATGGTTCATAATAGGGTCTATACACAAACACTGTAAAGTATATGTATTATTGTATAAGATCAAATGTATTTGTAAATAAAGATATTTTTTGAATTATTATTTATTAGAATATGAGTATTTAATTAGAATAGTAAGTTAATATTGTATACAAAAAAACGATCCCGATTGAAAAAAAGATAAATGAAATATGAAAATCAATGAATCAGATACTCAGAGTCTTAAAAATTATATGCCCCTGCAAATCCCGAAGAAGAGGCAGAAATTTATTTCCAGTTTGATTTTTAATAACTTGTTGAAATTATTAACACATGTTCTTATTCAACTTTTTGTTTTCCTGAATCTAACTTTATTATGAATGAAGTATTTTTGAAAGAAAATTCACAAGTGAAACCAATCAAATTTGATTAATGGTTATTATATATTATTTGAATATGATTTGTATTAGTAAATATAAAATTCAATTGTATTTACATTTTGAGAGTTAGTTATTATCAAAATGTAAATATATTTAAATGTTGTGAAAAACGAAGTGGTCTTTAAATTTTGTCAAACTTAGAGAATAACGCATCCCATGAGCCTGAAATATAGAAGGCGCCAATAATACATAAAAGCCATATAGGTTTTATAAAGTATTTACTTTTAAATGGCAGGTGTCAAAATTTGAGCCTAATCGAATTATTAATTTACAAATAACAATTATTTAAGTGAAACAACTTTTCAAATTTCGTGTGTTGATTCCTGTGTTCTGATGGTGAAGTACTATTCAAACAAGGCAATAGGAAGATAAGTGTTATTCGGACGCTACTCCGTCAGAAACAATGATCAAAAAGGTGACCTACTGATTTTAAACGACACACATCATGTCAACCGGTCAAGTCGCCCAAATTAGACAGCCCCAGAAAACCTAAGAAAGTCAAAATACTCATTTCGGCCTATCGTAAATTGAAGTTTTGTGACAGAGCAAAGTATGTGAAGATATTAGAAGCAAATGGATTCACCATTTTGCATGAACATTTATCAATAAGAAAGCTTTATTCAAAGTGGATACCGCGGTTGACGACAGTCGATAAAAGACAACAACGATTAAGAGCGTTGTTTTCCACTGGTACAACTGAACAAAAAAACATTTTGTGTCAATATATGACAATGACAAACACATGGATTCACAATATCACTCTGGAGTCAAATCGGAAGTCAGCTGAGTCGACAGCCGCATGGGTAGTCTCGCCAAAGTGATTAAAACACAAACATCAGAAAGCAAGGTATTGGCTTCCGTATTTTGAGTTGCGCAAGGTACTTTGTTCGATTACCTGGTGAATAGAAGAAACATCAATAGCGAATATTATATATTATATAGCATTATGTGTGCGCTTGAGAGAAGAAATTGCCAAACACGACGAAAAGTAAAGAAAAGAGATGCTCTTTCACCAGGATAATTCACCGTGTCACAAGTTGACCTCAACAATGGTGAAACGAAAATTATTTAACTTCAAATCGCTTCCTCGCAGATCCTCATCTTCAGATCTGACCCTCAGCGACTACTAGTTCTTTGAAAACATCAAAAGTACACTCCAGAGAAAAGATTTGCATTCAATTAAGAATTAATATCAGAAACTTAGACTATTTTGGGGCCAAACACAAATCGTTCTACAGAAAAGGCGTGTAATTGTTGGAGAAGCGTTAGAATCAGTATATCACCCGAGAATGAGACTATGTCGATGAATAACGTCGAATGTTGCCTAAAAGTTTGAGTAATGTGTTAGATGAAATCCGTTCATATTAAAAACTAAAAACAGTTTGCTCAAACAAACCAAAAAAATCAAGAAATTCCGCGATTTGACAAAACTTTTCAGCGTTTTCTTATTTAATAAATTGTTTATAATAACTATTTGCTTTCGACATAAAGTAATTCAAATACAGTTGATTTTTCAGAATGACCATGCAAACGTTTTACACTAGATACATATGTGTTATGGTGTCGTACCTATGATTAACATTTGGAATCTTCCATTGTCAATAAATACTGGAAGCATTAGGCTTCTCAGTTGTTGACAGACCAACCCCAGTCAAAACTGGCAGTCAGGACTAACGGTCTACTTCTCTTGTTTCTCTATTTATATTTTTGTCAAATATATTTGGTTTACCTAAACCCCATGCCCGTGTTTTCATTCCAACCTCTAAACAGTCCCACAACAATATCGCAAAGCGTTTTAAATTTAAATGTATTCTTATATTATAAATAACGTCATGAAACATATTGGGTGACCCAAATAAAATGCCACTAATAAAATTGTTGATAACATTCACAATCCTTTCCGCAATCGGACCATATTCAGTACAAATAAACTCCAGTCTATGCCTAACTTGTTAACCATGTTTCAGTCAGGAATGTGCAACCCCCTCTGTTCTATCGCCGTTCAAATATAAAAGGGATATTTTAGTGATTGTCTCATTAGTAGGGGTGTGATTCTGATTGAGCTTCATACTCACCTGACTATAACCCCCCGAGTTTTGTATGTAGAGATCTCAAAGTTAATATATATCCAAGCAATAGTTACTTTTCTTGAACTAAAGTGCGACATCACAGCCAAAATCATGGAATGCAAAAGAAAAAAAGTGTCAGTTATTGACACTTTTGCACGTAGAATGCAGGTGTGTTCATAACTTAATGGCTATAAGACTGTTTGATATTGATGACTGTCATTCGGTGAACAAGTCAAGCATAGACGAGTGTTTATTCGTACCGAATATGGTTCAATTGCAGAAATGATTGTTAATTTGTTGACACCCTGTATATAAAATAATTATAAATTTGTTCATTGTTATTATTTTAGTTACTTTTTTGTACAGAAGAGGTCAAAAATAAATATGTGAATACTATCTCTTTATTCTTTGATTAGCAGTTAAAGTGTTTCTCATTCTCGTGGGTAGAAAGCATTTCATGAAATTAGAAGTTGAGGCAAATTATTTGCGAAGACACTCAATGCTATAACCTCAGTGACCTTCTTTTTTGCCATTTGTTCCAGTTTCTTTAGCACTGTCTTAGATTTGATGTATTTTATTCAAATCAAATAATTTAAAAAAGAAATTAACTCGCATTGGGTGCAATTAATATTCCAGGAATCGAATTGACAAAAGAAAATCATGAGCAAAAATCAATAAAATGAATGAGGCGATGATGAAAAATATCAGTACGTTAATATTTTTTTGCTTTCTCATCAATTTTCTTATAGTTTGTCAGTAAAAAATAACGAGTTTTCTTCTAAAAAAATAAAATAATTTGAAAGCCTACTTGGAGAGAATTTAAATGCCTACTAGAAACCATCCTCTAGTGATATCGGTCTTTCTGTGCAGGGGTTTGTCAGGACAACCTGACATGTGGATACTTCGCTCTACAAGTAAACCCTGACGAAATATTTAAACTAGCATAAAAATGAGATCTCCTCCACACGGCTATACACCGGCTCATACGAGAAATAGTGCACCTTCTAGTCCTGTTTCTTCGAGTAACAGCACTTAGCTGGATATTTTTTCAGACCAGGTGAATTATTGTCCTGGAATTCGACAAGACCAGGAAAATACCACAATAAAGATAGAATATAGTTAAGTGGTAATTAATGTTTTTCACTGTTTTACAAAGTCAACGTCTCAAAGGCTGAGTAGAATCTTGGTTGAACACTCAGATAGCTATGTTTTTCATAAAGCAATCGAGTGTTAGACCCAGGAATAGGTCGTTTGATTTCTAAGAATTACCGAAGTAAAATGAATACAAACATATAAAAATGGAGTCGCAATTATAAATGTACGTTTAGCGATGACATTGTTATTTCATTTCGTAACAGACAAATGGTACAACGGTCAGAACTTAAATTGAGAACTGAAGTGAAATGAATACAAAAAATAAAAATGGAGTCGCAATTATAAATGTACGTTTAGCGATGACATTGTTATTTCATTTCGTAACAGACAAATGGTACAACGGTCAGAACTTAAATTGAGAACTGAAGTGAAATGAATACAAAAAATAAAAATGGAGTCGCAATTATAAATGTACGTTTAGCGATGACATTGTTATTTCATTTCGTAACAGACAAATGGTACAACGGTCAGAACTTAAATTGAGAACTGAAGTGAAATGAATACAAAAAATAAAAATGGAGTCGCAATTATAAATGTACGTTTAGCGATGACATTGTTATTTCATTTCGTAACAGACAAATGGTACAACGGTCAGAACTTAAATTGAGAACTGAAGTGAAATGAATACAAAAAATAAAAATGGAGTCGCAATTATAAATGTACGTTTAGCGATGACATTGTTATTTCATTTCGTAACAGACAAATGGTACAACGGTCAGAACTTAAATTGAGAACTGAAGTGAAATGAATACAAAAAATAAAAATGGAGTCGCAATTATAAATGTACGTTTAGCGATGACATTGTTATTTCATTTCGTAACAGACAAATGGTACAACGGTCAGAACTTAAATTGAGAACTGAAGTGAAATGAATACAAAAAATAAAAATGGAGTCGCAATTATAAATGTACGTTTAGCGATGACATTGTTATTTCATTTCGTAACAGACAAATGGTACAACGGTCAGAACTTAAATTGAGAACTGAAGTGAAATGAATACAAAAAATAAAAATGGAGTCGCAATTATAAATGTACGTTTAGCGATGACATTGTTATTTCATTTCGTAACAGACAAATGGTACAACGGTCAGAACTTAAATTGAGAACTGAAGTGAAATGAATACAAAAAATAAAAATGGAGTCGCAATTATAAATGTACGTTTAGCGATGACATTGTTATTTCATTTCGTAACAGACAAATGGTACAACGGTCAGAACTTAAATTGAGAACTGAAGTGAAATGAATACAAAAAATAAAAATGGAGTCGCAATTATAAATGTACGTTTAGCGATGACATTGTTATTTCATTTCGTAACAGACAAATGGTACAACGGTCAGAACTTAAATTGAGAACTGAAGTGAAATGAATACAAAAAATAAAAATGGAGTCGCAATTATAAATGTACGTTTAGCGATGACATTGTTATTTCATTTCGTAACAGACAAATGGTACAACGGTCAGAACTTAAATTGAGAACTGAAGTGAAATGAATACAAAAAATAAAAATGGAGTCGCAATTATAAATGTACGTTTAGCGATGACATTGTTATTTCATTTCGTAACAGACAAATGGTACAACGGTCAGAACTTAAATAGAGAACTGAAGTAAAATGAATACAAAAAATAAAAATGGAGTCGCAATTATAAATGTACGTTTAGCGATGACATTGTTATTTCATTTCGTAACAGACAAATGGTACAACGGTCAGAACTTAAATTGAGAACTGAAGTGAAATGAATACAAAAATATAAAAATGGAGTCGCAATTATAAATGTACGTTTAGCGATGACATTGTTATTTCATTTCGTAACAGACAAATGGTACAACGGTCAGAACTTAAATTGAGAACTGAAGTGAAATGAATACAAAAAATAAAAATGGAGTCGCAATTATAAATGTACGTTTAGCGATGACATTGTTATTTCATTTCGTAACAGACAAATGGTACAACGGTCAGAACTTAAATTGAGAACTGAAGTGAAATGAATACAAAAAATAAAAATGGAGTCGCAATTATAAATGTACGTTTAGCGATGACATTGTTATTTCATTTCGTAACAGACAAATGGTACAACGGTCAGAACTTAAATAGAGAACTGAAGTGGACGTATCTAAAAATAACAGTCAAACTTAAGCGTGACATAGCAATCAAAATTCGATAAAAGTGTACTATATGTAACAGCCGAAAAATCAGAACAATCGGGCTGTGTTGGCACTGCACAACCGCCATTTGCATAAATCTTTCATTTACTAATTGTTTTTATTTTCTTAGAGGCTCTCTCCGTCAGTCGGCTGATCAGTCTGTCAGCCTCCCTAGGGGATTAAATGCCATTTTCACTGGTCTATCAATGCTTAAGTTTTAAATAGTATTTTGTTTATGTGCGTCCACGCATTTCAATAAGAAACACTGTCCACCCGTCGGTCAGCATGTTGTTTCAGCTCTCGGTCTGTTACGCTTGATTTTGAAGTAGAATTTTTTGTTCGTCTCTCATGCGTATGTTTGAAATAGGATTCTTCCACTTAGTTAATCTATCACGCTTAAGATTGAAATGTCTTTCATTTGCATTTTTTTTTAATATTGAGCACCTACTTATGAAAGCCAAAAGCTATTCGAGGATCAGTGTTAATGAGTGGAGGGATTGCCAGATGAACGATTGAAAAGATTAGAAATTATGAATTCGATGAACAAATTGTAATTACATATAGGGGCTGTTTAAGAAAAGTATTAGTTGAAATTCAATTTTAAGATGCCATTGTGTTGTATGCAGGAAAGCAGTGCTCGACAGACGGGTAGTCTAGACATTATGAACAAAAAAAAACACCGAGTTTTTCATACTAAACATAGTAGAATTAAATTATCTACCGAACTGTATACTTTTAACGTGCTAGAAACTATTTTAAGTTTTATCATTAAAAATAAGTTGTCTTTACACCACGCTTATCGATTAAATGTTAAGCAAGAGTAATTAATTCCTGTAAAATAAAAAAGACGTACCGTACACCTAATCCTAAGTCTGAGGTCTTGGCACTCAGATAAAGGGGTGGTGGTAAGGTAGGACATTTCATTACTATTTTTCCTTCAGAATTGAAGCTCAAACAATTAAGCGACAAGAGGCCATTTTATTTCTCGTGTGGCAAAAAGACGGCTTTGAACTAAATGAAATATTTAAATAAAAAAGTTAAAGAGTTTTAAAGTGTACAGGTCGGTAAATAAGTAAATTCTACTGCCTTTTATATGAGTCATTTGTTCTTTTTTTTTGTTTACTATTTCTCGACTGTTAACTATTCTACACTATTACTGAAATTCTGCTTAAATGAGAAAAGTACAGTTTTAACATAATCATCATAATTTTATACGAAATGTCGATGAAACCTTTCAATTCGATGAGAATGGATAGTATATTTATGTAAATGTTGTATCAATGTTGTTCTTCAGCAAAACAATCGCCGGTTCTGGGTATGACTTTAAAGCGGTCAAATGATGAGTGCCGAATTCCGGAACTTTTGTGGAATTACCCATTAGTTGCAATGTCTTAAGACCTCCTCTGATCCGAGATGGCTTTACCTATCAGGACGGCATATTGGAGTTAAATAGAATTAAACATTAAACTACCCGGAAATCTATGGACCCGATTTTACACTCTAACTAACTCAATTTCTCCGAAATTTATCTTTATTGCCCCTTTTTACTATTTTTTAATATCTTATTTCCCAAACTTATCAACAAATCACACTTACCCACATGCCCTCTCTCCAACCGTCCTGGGCAAATGTATTCAATTGTGAAGCTCCAATTTAGAAGCTACGAAGCATATGACGTCACACATAAATCACAATGGTGCACAATGATTAGAGGTTTTATATGTAAAAATAAGGTATGAAATGGAAAATTACACATTAGGTTAGTTCAGTAAGAAAATGTCATTTTTTCATTAGAGGTCAAGTTAGCATAAGACTGACGTGTATCAGAAGGTGCGTCATTAGAGGAAGTACGTAGCAGAGAATCAAGACAGTTCTTGCACCTTGGCACTTTGGCGTCAAAGTTGTCACAATCTGTGTTCGAGGCTTACGTGATCCCTAAAAGAACTCTTTTAGTCAGGTTGATGCAGTTCATCTGACTATATTGTTATAATTTGCTGTAATGAAATAAATAAAGAGAATAACGGAGACAGGATCAACATCTCTGCGACTGCTAATGTCACCACTCCGATAGACATCACTACCCAATAAGCAAACTACCATGTATCAAGAAGATGAACAGCTGCTTTTGATTGGTTGTTTGGTTGTTTTGTTTTACGGCATATCAACCCTTTTCGGGTTATTAAATGCCGAATGCAGTCATTTTGGTGAAAGTTTTTATGCTTCAAGTTGTTTATATCTTCAAGTATTTATTCATGGTGTTTAGTTTGGTTGTTTTGTTTTACGGCATATCAACCCTTTTCAGGTTATTTAATGCCGAATGCAGTCATTTTGGTGAAAGTTTTTATGCTTCAAGTTGTTTATATCTTCAAATATTTATTCATGGTGTTTAGTTTGGTTGTTTTGTTTTACGGCATATCAACCCTTTTCAGGCTATTCAATGCCGAATGCAGTCATTTTGGTGAAAGTTTTTATGCTTCAAGTTCTTTATATGTTCAAATATTTATTGATGGTGTTTGGTTTGGTTTATCTGTTTCTATTTAACCCATAGTTGGGACCCTAACAGGTACTACCACTCCGGGTCAGGGTGGACCTGGGAGCAATGGTAATTAAGAGGAGGCTCCACATTCCCCAAAGTCCGTAAGCCGGATCTCACCATCGGATGTAGTTTAAGGTCATATCCAGGACCGGGAGTAGGGTAGGAAAAATAAAATAAAAAAGGGGAGGGAGAAAGGGAGAGGGGCTGTTGTTTTTGTTTTTGGTTTTGTAGAACATAATTAAGTTTTACAAAAAAAAAAAAAAAAAAAACCTCAATGTAGGTGAATTTCGTCTCAGGGAGCTACAGGGCAGCCTGATCTGGTATCACCAGGCTGCTTTTGAAGACGAAAAAATAAACGAAAGGCAATTAATGAGGACGGGAAAGAAACTCTAAATGACCACGTAAATTATTACTAAGTGTTCTTTCTGCTACCCTCGGTTCATACCTTTCCCAAAGTTATTATTAAAATTAAATCAGAATAATCAGTACCCGTTTTCTGTAAATCTTGTATATGTGTTTTATTAGAAACTCTGTCCGTCAGTCGGCCGATCAGTCTATCACGCTTACGAATAGAACACTATTTTCGTTGGTTTGTCAATGCTTTAGTTTGAAATAGCATGTTTTAATACATCCACACATTTCTATAAGAACTACTGTCGGTCGGCCCGTTGGTCTGTACGATTGATTTTTAAATAGCATTTTCGATGGTCTTCCATGCTATTGTTTGAGATAGCGATCTGCCATGCTTAAGTTGTAGTCAGTTGATCTGTCACGCTTAAGTTTAAAATATGGTTCTTTTGCGTTGTTTTTCTATTGCGTCACTTCTTATCAAAGCCAAAAGTAACTCAAGACTAATTGTTATTGATTTGAATTTATTTTCAGCTGAATGAACAAGAATAATATGAGAGGATGGAAAACTTAGGACGAGGATGAGTTTTATTAGATATAGGGACGGTTAAAATCAATTATTTATTGACATGGAATTTGAAGATCACCACGTTGTAGACTACGCGGAAGTAGTTCCGTGCTAATGTATTCCACAGACGGGAAGTATTTGAGACGAAACTTTGTTCAGGGAATTTCTGCTTGACGCTAGGGCAGACGTAAGAAGAAAGGAAACCTCTTTTTAGTTGTGATAGTAAGACGATGTCTGTTTGTAAATGTCTTACAAGGAGGAACACATAATTCGATAACCTGATGGCGTATCAGATTCTTATCTGATTAGAGCATTGTACCAAATGTCAGTCTGTATGGTAATGACCGCCCGCCCAGTGGTAGGTGCAACGCTCTGTCATGCTTCAGTTTGAGATAATAACTTCACCCTTTCCAAGCGCATTTTGAATGAACGCATCTTACGAATGCATATTCCTATGTTAATAGAAAAATAATTATAGGCCGTACGAGCTGACATTAAAATATTAAATAGTTTGTAACGTCAATAAGTAGGTTAAGGCAATTAAAATAATTTCCAACGCTATTGATAATGTTTTCCCATTCATTTATTTTTTTATTATCGCTCATGTTTGAATTCATATTTAAAAACATGACATAAATCGTAAAGCTATGACGTCACATCACTGCTATACTTATTCTGTTATGGTAATGTTTCAAGCTTATTGCATTTCCTATCTCAGTGTTGTACAGAGGCACACGTTTTTGGCACCTTCTGTTTTAGAAAAACAGGGGACCTGCCTCGAAAAGAAGGGATTATATAATGGCACATAATAATGTGTTTCTTGTGATGGATCGGGCAGGTGGGTAAAAGTCAAAAGTCAATAAGTCAATGAATCAATAAAAAAGTCTGAATAACTCAGTTTGGTGTAGGTCAGACTGAAAATCGCAAGGTTTCGGTTTCGATTTCCGGTCATGGTATCCGCTTTATATTTTTGGAATTTACAATTTACTGTTAATGAAATATTTTTCCATTTGTAAAAGTAGTTAAGATCTCTGATATTTCGAAATGAGAGAAATTCCGCAATGTATTTATTACGTTTAACAATTGTGACTGACGGGCAGACATATAAAATCTCTATTTATATAAGATTCGATTTCAACTGAGTTGCCTAAATAGTAGCTGCATCATTTCCCTGTAAATAATCACCGTAATCTGTGTATCTTCTATAACGTGTACGGCGCTGTATTGTGCCTGTACTTTAGTCACTATGAGAGTATGTATACGCGTTTTGGCGGGAGTGCGTCAGTATCAATAGGTTCTCCATCGTCTGCATAATTTAACTCATAAATCACACTTTCCTGATACTCCATACTCCCAAAGTACTTGACGTTTTCCCACCTGCGCCGATCCATCACAAGAAGGACATTATTATGTCCCATTATATAATCCCTTTTTGAAGAGGCAGACTCCTTTTTTCTAAAATAGAAGTTGCCAAAACGTGTGCCTTTATAAAACACTCAGATGTAATAAGTGCTACAGAAAGTAAGATTACATTTCCAAATATAAAAAAAGGATCGAAGCGAAATACACGCACACACACATATATATATATATATATATATATATATATATATATATATATATATATATATATATATATTAGGGGAGGTCGATTTTGAAACTGTAAATTATCGCACTCGAAGAAAGTTGCCAAATAATGTCAAAAGTTACCACAAGAAATATTTTTCTTCAAAATTTTGTATTTATTTGAGCATTGCAACTTTAAGATCAAATAAATCGAGATTTTTTCTCACTGCCGAGATTTCACCGGCAGATGTGTCGCCTTAAATTAAACCCGGGTTTTAACAAAAAAAAGTAATACATTACTTAATAATAAATATTTTAAAGTTTATTATTATTTTTCTTAAGAAATTAAATGTACATATTCAAATTAAAAAGGAATAAAACACTATGATATTTAATGTTATATATAAATAATTATTTGTTTACATAGGCGTTTTATTTATTGGATATTTTTTATGGTATTCACCGGTTGAAAATTCATCGGGCGAATTTGACTTCCCGTGTTGATTGTCTGTTTAATTATCACACACATATATTGAATTGTCGAGCGCTGGCTTATCTAATCCCACTTTCCCGACTTTTTGTCACACCTTACCTTGTGGGAGTTAGATAAATAAAAACTAGTTCAGCCAGGGGGTTTTACCCCACCAAATAAACCAGTATCGTCCGGGCCTTTGGGTCTGGATTTACGCCCGTCTATTGGGGCTTGTCCGTCCTGTGCAATTCTAGGAGGTGCATCCTCCCAGGCTTTGCCTTTCCTCTTTGGGGAGGAGTAAGTTTATTGCTAACTGTCTGAGGCGCCCCTACAGGGGAATGCCGACGAGGCTGCCCAGTCAATTTTTTAATGGCCAGAGTGCTGACCTCTATAGCGCAGGGTTATCTAATCCCACTTTCCTGACCTTGTGTCACATCTTACCTTGTTGGAGGTAGATAAATAAAACTATTTCAGCCAGGAGTTTTTACCCCACCTAAAATATATGTATTGGAGTTGATGGGAGAATGGATAAGGACACATTGATGTATAAGGAAATTGTGGATGAAAATAGACAGAGAATTATGAAAAAAACTAAGGGACCAGAACACCATTTAACTTTTACAAAAGAAACACCATGTGAAAGTAAATATCTGACACATAGAGTTCTTCCGAATAGTGGTGCAACAGGTGCTGTTCATGCAGATCAAGTGATGGATGTTTTGCATGAATTCCACAGTGAGAACAGTATCAAGGCTATACTTGTTGACAACACTAATACCAACACAAGTTGCGATGGTGGAATGGTTGCAATTTTAGAAAAAAAACTTTTTAAAACTCTTCACACAATTGATTGCTCTTTGCATCATAATGAACTACCTTTCAGAGCCCTTTTTAAAAACATAGATGGTTGCGCAAAGGGCCCTACAACATTCAGTAGCCCTCTGGGGAAATTATGCTCAAATGATTGATATGATTTACCCCAAATATCATTTTCCACTATTAGCAATCCTCTAGAGTCAATTTTTAAAATTGATGAAATACATGATCTTAGTTCTGACCAAAGACTCCTTTATGAATACACAGTAGGTATTTCTAGAGGTAAGGTTGACTCTAGATATGCCTCCTGGAAAATTGGTCCTTTAAACCAAGCAAGATGGTTAACTTTGGCCATCAGGCTTATGTGTTTATGGACTCGTGGTGCATACCCACAAAGGCACACAACAAAACTACACTATGTAGTAAATTTTATTGTAAATGTGTATGCCACTTTTTGGTTTGAAATTAAAAAAAATAGTAAATTCCACAATCAGTAAGTGCACATTTTTAATATGACCCAGAGGATTAAGGAGAAGCCTCAGGAAATCCAAGATATCACATTTAGAAATATACAAGGTAATACATTTTGTTTACTGCCTGAAAACTTTCTATATTCCATGGTTAAATCTGAGGAGATTGAAGTAAGAGAAGAAGCTTTAAAAAGAATTTTGGCCATTAGGTAAGTAATATTTATTCATATATCTCTGACTCAATTATTTATTCCAATTTATAGAATGATTTTTAAAGATTTTATCTAATTTCACCATAATTATTAAAGCAGTACAGATTGGAATTTTTTAATAATTCAATTAATTAATTTGTTCTTTCAGGAGTGAGGAGTCAACCAGAAAAAGATTAAAAAGAATACTACCTATTAATTTTAATGCCACACATTGGACACAATTAATAGATTTAAAATTATGCGGCATTTTTGAACCACCAATGACGGAAGATTTTACTGAATCTGAACTTCGAGAATCGTTGATGAATGGAACCAAGCTTGACTTGCCAGATTTGCCCTCACATTCTCAGGGTGTGGAACGGGCAGTTAAGTTAATAACAGAAGCTTCACAAACTGTATATGGTTTTAAAGCAAGGCATCAACACATTACAGCCAAAGTTTTGAGTCAGAAATTGAGACCAGCATTTTTGTCTAAGGGGTCTTATATGGAGCAATTTGACTCTCTATATTAAGCTTCATTAAAATAGTGTTAGGTTTTTCCTTATTTCTTTGCTTGTTATATTTTCACTAATAACAGAAAAAATCATTTTTTTAGGTATTCAAATATTACTGTTTAATTCATAACGTTAAAAGGTAGTTTACAAAAGCAGATACTGAAAATGAGGGGGGGGGCAAATTTTCAATTTGAAGATTTCTTTAATTCATATCATTTTTATAAAATAAAAGGACATTCCCTGCTTTTAAATGCTAAAACTATTTGGTTTTCACACCAATATTCAAGCAAATCTTGCAAAAACGAGGAATTTTCAGTATATTCTTGTCTACGATCTTTGATACCAAACGCTCAAAAAACCGCTGAAGTTTTTGATCTAATTTTTAGCATGAGTATTTAATAGGTCTATATACAACTTTCGGAACGTGCCTTTTTTTAATATTTTAAAAAAAGTGTAAAATCGACCTACCCTAATATATATATATATATATATATATATACTTATCTATTTGGTATGAAACTTTATTCATACGAACACTTTTGGCTAGAGTTAATCGTATGAAGGCGAAGATGCAAAAATAATTATATATATATATATATATATATATATATATATATATATATATATATATATATATATATATATATTGAGATAGAAACAAAGAGAGAGTGAAGGTAAAAGAGAGAGGGAGAGAAAAACTAAGAAGATATATATATATCTATCTATTAGAGTATTTAACTATTGATACACTTCAATTAGAAAACTCTTTTTAGGTAAACTACAAAAATTCAATGTGCAAAGACAGCTAACTATTTTGATGTGTCGTGATATAAATATACCTATTTATACGTATCTTTAAAGCTGTAATAATTTGTAATCTGTATTCCCAAAAAAGTGTACCCACAATGACATCCACGTCGTTTACAGTTGTTTCCAGGCGATCGGGATATCAGCGTGTTTACTGTTTGTTTGGTATATGTTATTAAATTTAGTTAAATCTTCAAATCTGTTCTGATACTACGCTTCATCTTTCTTGTTTCCAGTATATATATATATATATATATATATATACAATGTGTTAAAAAAATGGCGTCCAAGCACGATTACGAAAACACATTTTGCCAGGTGAAACGGTATTTCATTCATTTTACTTTAATATGAGTGTGTGTTTCTGTGTTTGCTTCCAGATGTTTCTGGAACCGAACTTTGGACTCTTATAAGTTACATATATGTAATATCAAGGGTATATATATATACATATATATATATATATATATATATATATATATATATATATATATATATATATATATATATATATATATTGTTTGTGTATGTACGAAACGGACTGAAAACAGTTATATGGATCTTTTCAATAAAAAATAAAAGAATAAATAAATGTTCATTTGAAATTAGCATCCTACTATATATATATATATATATATATATATATATATTAATGTAGAAATGCAATTATATAGAAAACACGTTAAAAATGACGTTGCATTAGTTTAAAATAAATATATATATACTCATCAACATACTATTACAATGCATCACTGCCTTTCATTTTAGCTATTCTAACAAGTGCGATGATAAAACTTCAACCATTTAGTAGATAATCGGCACTCTTATCCATTCGGATATCAGTCAGTCGCCGAGATTTAAATATGTGTATAAACACTGTCAATTGCCGAGAGTGCCCTATTTGTAGATACGAAGAGCTTTGCATTTTCGTGGCAGTTGACAATTTCACTTACCGCAGTAGAGCACTTGACTATTCGTGTCGAGTTTGGTCACAACCATAAACAGTATTCATTCAACAAACCCTAACCCTAACCACTAACAGTATTCAGTCAACTTTGATTTAATTGGGTAATGAATTAATAAACTGTGACATGCGTGTTAAGATAAGTTATTTCATTTGATATACGCACGTGTTTATACGAACACAAAATGAAGCTATTCAGAAGCGACACTGAAAAAGAGTCATTTTTATGTTAAACTATTGGAGAGGGGTTCAATCAATACTGAGAGATGGCGAGAAAATATACATATGTAGCTAGATAGATTTCTTGTTCACACAAATACTAATTACGGATATTTACAAAAATTGAGCTGGATTTTGTTTAAATCATCACGCGATCAGAGTAATAATGAATACCTTAGCACATATGTGTGCCATTACCCTATATAAGAAAATGCATTTAGGAAACAAACATCTTTCAGTCTAGTATCTACATATCCTCTGTTGGTTAGACTCACCTCGAAGTGAGATACGACAAATTCCCTATTAAACAAAAGACGTCAGATTCATTCGTTAAAGGAAATGAATATGTACTGATGGGTAATAAAATAAACTACTCTGATTAGCCAGTAGCTACATTAAGCACAGCTTAACTATAAAAACAATCCTAAATTTTAAACGCATGCAATTAGCTTGATGATTTCCTCGAGAATGAACTGTAAATGTTCATGCATATGTTATAAGTATATTTTTAATAATAATACTACATATATATATATATATATATATAAAGTAAAATAAATTAGTGTGTGTAACATCTTTATATGAACACTTTAAGCTCTCTTTCTCTCTCTAGCCGTCTTTCAATTTTTCTCTCTTTCTGTCTTCCCCATTATTTCCTCTCCTCTCTTTCCCCAGCACTCAGCCCATTCTTCTCTTGTTTTAATGTGTTAAAGATAATCATAATGTAATTCATTTCCTGGTTTTAAATGTAATACTGTAATATTACATTTATTGCTCCTGGACAACAGCGAGTTATACAGGAGATTTTGACTCACACAAACATATTATTATAAAGTGAGTAAGGAGTCATTCAAAGCACTGCCAATATACAGTTAAAATCAAAGTATAAAAAGCAGTGATGTTACTAATGGCAATGTCCTTGGTCCAGGATAAGGCCGAATATGACTAAAGTTTGTACCCTCTCACTTACTAAATACACCATTGTTATTGTAGTAAAAATGCCTTCAGATCACTGTCAAAAGTACAGTTAAAATCAAATTATAAAGATAATTGTTACACCGACCGTTCTAACAGAATAGAAACTACACCGGTTCTCACTATAAATAGTGCGAGTAGACAATCATCAGGAGAAAAAGGACAGTATTCGTACTGTCTAGCCGAGTGCCAGTCAGTTTCCTTACCTTTGTACCTTTTATGTTAATACACTTGTTATCTTAACCCAACCTCGACTTGACTTTTTACTGATGGACTACTTCACAACAATAATCAATGTTGATAATGACATTTTCTTTTCTCCCGGACAACACACCTGCTATACCTATTATATTTAGTACTTTTGCCAGAAGATATACCACTTGACAGTAGTTATCTGATATTATTAATTTTGTAACTCCCAGGCAACGTCAATACTTTGTTGTGTATAACAGCATAACAAAACCGGTAAAGTGTCTTACCACGGTAAACACTGCGTTTAAACACACCTGCTACATTCTATTGTACGGAGAATGCTTGCCATACGATATACATCTTAACAGTAGTTATAATATATCTTTAATTTTATGACTCAAAGACAACGCCGATATCTGTTTTTGTATGCTAAATCATAAAAAAACATGGTGACTTTTTAAATCTCATAGAACACTGTGTTTAAACACACCTGCTCTATCTCTTGTATTGAGCACATTTGCGATAAGATATACGACTTAACAGTAATACTACTATAGAATTATTTTTATGACTTCTAGACGACGCCAATACTTTTTCTTATATACAACAGCATAAAAACGGTGAATTTATATATCCCAGGCAACGCTGCGTTTAATCACCCCTGCTCTATTTATAGTATTGAGCATTTTGCCATGAGATATACCACCACTTAACGGTAGTAATAATATAGCATGATTGTATGAGTGCCCGAAATGCCAATACCTTTTCGTGTATATAATATCATAAAACAAAGGTAAAGCTTTTTATCCCGTGCAACGCTGTGTGTAAACACATCAGCTCTATTTAGGATATTCGACTTAATGATTACTATATACCACTTCTAATATGAAATACGCTAATGTTACTTTTATGACTCCAGGCAAACACCGAATAGATTTTCTTGTATAAAATAGTATAATAAAAAAACAAACAATGTAAACATACCTGTTCTATCCATGATATTGAGCAATTTGGATCGACTAACTTATACACCTAACGAATGACTCTCGAGAAACGCCGAGTTAATTTTCTTGTAGTAAATAGTATAAAAAAGCATAGTGATGTTTGTTTTACCGGCCAACATGGCATTTAAACATGACTGCATTTTCCAGGATATTGAGCACTTTTCCTTTACTACATGATCTATCTAGGATATTGAGCACTTTTGCTTTACTACATGATCTATGCAGGATATTGAGCACTTTTGCTTTACTACATGATCTATCCAGGATATTGAGCACTTTTGCTTTACTACATGATCTATGCAGGATATTGAACATTGTTGCTTTACTACATGATCTATGCAGGATATTGAACATTGTTGCTTTACTACATGATCTATGCAGGATATTGAGCACTTTGTCTTTACTACATGATCTATGACGGATATTGAACATTGTTGCTTTACTACATGATCTATGCAGGATATTGAGCACTTTGTCTTTACTACATGATCTATGACGGATATTGAGCACTTTTGCTTTACTACATGATCTATGCAGGATATTGAGCACTTTGTCTTTACTACATGATCTATGACGGATATTGAACATTGTTGCTTTACTACATGATCTATCCAGGATATTGAGCACTTTTGCTTTACTACATGATCTATGACGGATATTTAGCACTTTTGTTTTACTACATGATCTATGCAGGATATTGAGCACTTTTGCTTTACTACATGATCTATCCAGGATATTGAGCACTTTTGCTTTACTACATGATCTATCTAGGATATTGAGCACTTTTGCTTTACTACATGATCTATGCAGGATATTGAACATTGTTGCTTTACTACATGATCTATGCAGGATATTGAACATTGTTGCTTTACTACATGATCTATGCAGGATATTGAGCACTTTGTCTTTACTACATGATCTATGACGGATATTGAACATTGTTGCTTTACTACATGATCTATGCAGGATATTGAGCACTTTGTCTTTACTACATGATCTATGCAGGATATTGAACATTGTTGCTTTACTACATGATCTATGCAGGATATTGAGCACTTTGTCTTTACTACATGATCTATGACGGATATTGAACATTGTTGCTTTACTACATGATCTATGCAGGATATTGAGCACTTTGTCTTTACTACATGATCTATGACGGATATTGAGCACTTTTGCTTTACTACATGATCTATGCAGGATATTGAGCACTTTGTCTTTACTACATGATCTATGACGGATATTGAGCACTTTGTCTTTACTACATGATCTATGACGGATATTGAGCACTTTTGCTTTACTACATGATCTATGCAGGATATTGAGCACTTTGTCTTTACTACATGATCTATGCAGGATATTGAGCACTTTGTCTTTACTACATGATCTATGACGGATATTGAACATTGTTGCTTTACTACATGATCTATGCAGGATATTGAGCACTTTGTCTTTACTACATGATCTATGCAGGATATTGAACATTGTTGCTTTACTACATGATCTATGCAGGATATTGAGCACTTTGTCTTTACTACATGATCTATGACGGATATTGAACATTGTTGCTTTACTACATGATCTATGCAGGATATTGAGCACTTTGTCTTTACTACATGATCTATGACGGATATTGAGCACTTTTGCTTTACTACATGATCTATGCAGGATATTGAGCACTTTGTCTTTACTACATGATCTATGACGGATATTGAGCACTTTGTCTTTACTACATGATCTATGACGGATATTGAGCACTTTTGCTTTACTACATGATCTATGCAGGATATTGAGCACTTTGTCTTTACTACATGATCTATGCAGGATATTGAGCACTTTGTCTTTACTACATGATCTATGACGGATATTGAACATTGTTGCTTTACTACATGATCTATGCAGGATATTGAGCACTTTGTCTTTACTACATGATCTATGCAGGATATTGAACATTGTTGCTTTACTACATGATCTATGCAGGATATTGAGCACTTTGTCTTTACTACATGATCTATGACGGATATTGAACATTGTTGCTTTACTACATGATCTATGCAGGATATTGAGCACTTTGTCTTTACTACATGATCTATGACGGATATTGAGCACTTTTGCTTTACTACATGATCTATGCAGGATATTGAGCACTTTGTCTTTACTACATGATCTATGACGGATATTGAGCACTTTTGCTTTACTACATGATCTATGCAGGATATTGAGCACTTTTGCTTTACTACATGATCTATGACGGATATTTAGCACTTTTGTTTTACTACATGATCTATGCAGGATATTGAGCACTTTTGCTTTACTACATGATCTATCCAGGATATTGGGCGCTTCCGTCAAACATCAGTATGACAAAAGAGAAAGTTCTTTATGCTGGGCAAAACTACGTTTAAACGCATTTGCTTTATCTAGTATATGCAGCACTACTTTTTTCAGCATTGTTTTCCTGCTCTATCAATGATATTCAGCTCGTCGTTTTAACACACCTGCTATATGAAGGAAAATTAACATTTCTAAAATTAAAGAAGCAGCCAGAGCACTAAGATTTGCCCCATCCTATCCAGGATATGGCTCACTAGGAGTATGGCTCTCATGAAGGCGTAGGTGCTTTATCACGAGAAACACTGCGTTTACACAAATCGGTTCTATCAGAGAAAACGGGGGAGGAAAAGAAACAGACGAAAGAGAAAGAAAGAAAACAAGGAAGTATTAAGAAAATAAGGAAAAAGAAAGCAAGCGTGGAAGTAGGCAGATAAGTAAAAAGCAAGCAGGGGATTAGGAGGAAAAGGAGAAACAAATCGGTTGAGTAGGAGGAAAAGGACGAAGACATAACGAAAACATGGAAGTACAAGGAAAAATAAAGAAGGAAAGAAAGTAAAAAACGGGAGAGGAGGACGAAAAGCAAAAAGAAAGAATATAAACATGGCGAATATAGAGGAAAAGTTGAAGAATAAAAAAAACGTGAGAGTAGAAGGAAAATAAGAAAGAAAGAAAACGTGGGAGTAGGAGGAAAATAAGAAAGTAAGAAAGAAAACGTGGGATTAGGAGGAAAATAAGAAAGAAAGAAATCGTGGGAGTAGGAGGAAAATAAGTGAGCAAGAAAACGTGGGAGTCGGAGGAAAATAAAAAATAAAAAAAAGAAAACGTGGGAGTAGGAGGAAAATAAGAAAGAAAAAAAGTAAGTAAACGTAGTATGAGGGAAAATAAGAAATAAAGAAAACGTTGGAGTAGGAGGAAAATAAGACAGAAAGAAAGAAAACGTAGGAGTGGGAGCAAAATAAGAAAGAAGGAAAACGTGAATGTAGGAGGAAAATAAGGAAGTAAGAAAGAAAACGTAGGAGTAGGGAGAAAATAAGAAAGAAAGAAAACGTGGGAGTAGGAGGAAAATAAGTGAGCAATAAAACGTGGGAGTCGGAGGAAAATAAGAAATAAAAAAAAGAAAACGTGGGAGTAAGAGGAAAATAAAGAAGGAAAAATAGAAAGAAAACGTAGTAGGAGGAAAATAAGAAAGAAAGAAAAAGTTGGAGTAGGAGAAAAATAATAAAGAAAGAAAAAACGTGGGAGTAGGAGAAAAATAAGAAAGAAAGAAAGAAAACGTGGGAGTAGGAGAAAAATAAAAAGGCAAGAAAACGTGGGAGTCAGAGGAAAATAAAAATAAAAAATAAAACGTTGGAATAGGAGGAAAATAAGAAAGAAAAAAGAAAAGAAAACGTAGTAAGAGGAAAATAAGAAAGAAAGAAAACGTTGGAGTAGGAGAAAAATAAGAATGAAAGAAAGAAAACGTTGGAGTAGGAGGAAAATAAGAAAGAAAGAAAACGTTGGAGTAGGAGGAAAATAAAAAAGAAAGAAAGACAACGTGGGAGTAGGAGAAAAATAAGAAAAAAAGAAAAAAACGTGGGAGTAGGAGGAAAATAAGAAAGAAAGAAATAAAACGTTGGAGTAGGAGGAAAATAAGAAAGAAAGAATGAAAACGTGGGAGTAGGAGGAAAATAGAAAGAAAGAAAGAAAACGTGAGAGTAGGAGGAAAATAAGAAAGAAAGAAAGAAAACGTTGGAGTAGGAGGAAAATAAGAAAGAAAAAAAGAAAACGTGGGAGTAGGAGGAAAATAAGAAAGACAGAAAGAAAACGTGGGAGTAGGAGGAAAATAAGAAAGACAGAACGAAAACGTGAGAGTAGGAGAAAAATTAGAAATAAAAAAAAGAAAACGTGGGAGTAGGAGAGAAATAAGAAAGAAAGAAAACGTATGAGTAAGAGGAAAATAAGAAAGAAAGAAAACGTGTTAGTAGGAGGAAAATAAGAAAGAAAGAAAACGTGGGAGTAGGAGGAAAATTAGTAAGCAATAAAACGTGGGAGTCGGAGAAAATAAGAAAGAAAGAAAGAAAACGTGTAAGTAGGAGGAAAATCAGAAAGAAAAAAGAAAGAAAACGTAGTATGAGGGAAAATAAGAAAGAAAGAAAACGTGAGAGTAGGAGGAAAATGAGACAGAAAGAAAGAAAACGTGGAAGTAGGAGGAAAATAAGAAAGAAAGAAAACGTGGGAGTAGGAGGAAAATAAGAAAAAAAAGAAAGAAAACGTGGGAGTAGGAGGAAAATAAGTAAGCAATAAAACGTGGGAGTCGGAGGTAAATAAGAAATATAAAAAATAAAACGTGGGAGTAGGAAGAAAATAAGAAAGAAAGAAAACGTATGAGTAAGAGGAAAATAAGAAAGAAAGAAAACGTGGGAGTAGGAAGAAAATAAGAAAGAAAGAAAACGTTGAAGTAGGAGGAACATAAGAAAGAAAGAAAACGTATGAGTAAGATGAAAATAAGAAAGAAAGAAAACGTGGGAGTAGGAGGAAAATAAGAAAGAAAGAAAACCTGGGAGTAGGAAGAAAATGAGAAAGAAAGAAAACGTAGAAGTAGGAGGAAAATAGAAAGAAAGAAATCGTGGGAGTAGGAGGAAAATAAGAAAAAAAGAAAGAAAACGTGGGAGTAGGAGGAAAATGAGTAAGCAATAAAACGTGGGAGTCGGAGGAAAATGAAAAATAAAAAAAAGAAAACTTTGGAGTCGGAGGAAAATAAGAAATAAAAAAAAGAAAACGTAGGAGTAGGAGGAAAATAAGAAAGAAATAAAGAAAACGTAGGAGTAGGAGGAAAATAAGTAGGCAAGAAAACGTGGGAGTCGGAGGAAAATAAGAAATGAAAAAAAGAAAACGTGGGAGTAGGAGGAAAATACGAAAGAAAGAAAGAAAACGTGGGAGTAGGAGGAAATCAAGAAAGAAAGAAAGAAAACGTGGGAGTAGGAGGAAAATAAGAAAGAAAGAAAACGTGGGAGTAGGAGGAAAATAAGTAATCAAGAAAACGTTGGAGTCGGAGGAAAATAAGCAATAAAAATAAGAAAGAAGGAAAACGTGGGAGTAGGATAGAAATAAAGAAAAAAAGAAAGAAAACGTGGGAGTAGGACGAAAATAAGTAAGCAATAAAACGTGGGAGTCGGAGGAAAATAAGAAAACGTGGGAGTAGGAGGAAAAAAAGAAAGAAAAAAAGAAAGAAAACGTAGTATGAGGGAAAATAAGAAAGAAAGAAAACGTGTGAGTATGAGGAAAATAAGAAAGAAAGAAAGAAAACGTAGAAGTAGGAGGAAAATAAAAAAGAAAGAAAACGTGAGAGTAAGAGGAAAATAAGACAGAAAGAAAGAAAACGTGGGAGTAGGAAGAAAATGAGAAAGAAAGAAAGAAAACGTAGAAGTAGGAGGAAAATAAGAAAGAAAGAAAACGTGGGAGTAGGAGGAAAATAAGAAAGAAAGAAAACGTAGGAGTAGGAGGAAAATAAGAAAAAAAAGAAAACGTGGGAGAAGGAGGAAAATGAGAAAGAAAGAAAACGTGAGAGTAGGAGGAAAATAAGAAAGAAAGAAAAACACGTACGAGTAGGAGTAAAATAAGAAAGTAAGAAAAAAACGTGAGAGTAGGAGGAAAATAAGTGAGAAAGAAAGAAAACGTGAGAGTAGGATGAAAATAAGAAAGAAAGAAAACGTGAGAGTAGGAGGAAATAAAAAAAAGTGAGAGTAGGAGGAAAATAAGAGAGAAAGAAAAAAAACGTGAGAGTAGGAGGAAAATAATAAAGAAAGTAAGAAAAGGTGGGAGTAGGAGGAAAATAAGAAAGAAAGAAAGAAAACGTGGGAGTAGGAGGAAAATAAGAAAGAAAAAAAGAAAACGTGTAGATGCGTGTACAGTTGTACACATTTACAACGTGTGTAGAATTGTGTAGATGCGTGTACAGTGGTGGACATTTACAACGTGTGTAGGATTATGAACATGCGTGTACAGTGGTGGACATTTACAACGTGTGTAGGATTGTGTAGATTCGTGTACAGTGGTTGGCATTTACAACGTGTTTAGGATTGTGTAGATGCGTGTACAGTGGTGGAAATTTACAACGCATGTTAGATTGTGTAGATGGATGTACAGTGGTGGACATTCACAACGTGTGTGGGATTGTGTGGATGCGTGTACAGTTGTGGACATTTACAACGAGTGACGGTTAGTGTAGATGCATGTACAGTGGTGGGCATACACAACGTGTGTTTGATTGCGTTGATGCGTGTATAGTGGTGGACATATACAACGTGTGTAGGATAATGAAGATGCGTGTACAGTGTTGGGCATTATAACGTGTGAAGGATTGTGTGGATACGTGTACAGTGATAGACATTAACAACGAGTGTATGATTGTGTAGATGCATGTAAAGTGGTGGACGTTTACAACGTGTTTAGGGTTGTGTGGTTGCGTGTACAGGGGTGGACATTTGCAACGTGTGTAGGATTGTGTTGATGCGTGTACAGTGGTAGATATTTACAACGTGTGTAGGATTGTGTGGATGCGTGTACAGTGGTTGACATTTTCTACGTGTGTAGAATTCCGTGGATGCGTGTACAGTGGTGGACATTTACAACGTGTGTAGGATTGCGTGGATGCGTTTAAAGTGGTGGACATTTTCAACGTGAGCAGTAGTGGACGTTTACAACGTGTGTAGGATTGCGTGGTTGCGTGTACAGTGGTTGACATTTGCAACGTGTGTAGAATTGTGTAGATGCGTGTACAGTTGTGGACATTGTCAACGTGTGTAGGATTGTGTTGATGCGTGTACAGTTGTGGACATTGTCAACGTGTGTAGAATTGTGTAGATGCGTGTACAGTTGTGGACATTGTCAACGTGTGTAGGATTGTCTAGATGCGTGTACAGTGGTAGACATTTACAACGTGTGTAGGATTGTGTAGATGCATGTACAGTGGTGGAAATTTACAACGTGTGTAGGATTGTGTGGATGCGTGTACAGTGGTAGACATTTACAACGTGTGTAGGATTGTGTTGATGCCTGTACAGTTGTGGGCATTTACAACGTTTGTAGAATTGTGTAGATGCGTGTACAGTGGTGGACATTTACAACGAGTGTAGGATTCTGTAGATGCATGTACAGTGGTGGACATTAACAACGAGTGTAGGATTGTGTAGATCCAGGTACAGTGTCGGACGTTTACAAGGTGTGAAGGATGGTGTAGAAGCGTGTACAGTAGTGGACGTTTACAACGTGTGTAGGATTCTGTAGATGCGTGTACAGTGGTGGACATTTACAACGTGTGTAGGATAATGAAGATGCGTGTACAATGTTGGGCATTATAACGTGTGAAGGATTGTGTAGATACGTGTACAGTGATGGACATTAACAACGAGTGTAGGATTGTGTAGATGCATGTACAGTGGTGGACGTTTACAACGTGTGTAGGATTGTGTGGTTGCGTGTACAGTGGTAGACATTTTCAACGTGTGTAGGATTGTGTGGATGAGTGTACAGTGGTGGACATTTTCTACGTGTGTGGGATTGTCTAGATGCGTTTACAGTGGTAGACATTTACAACGTGTGTACGATTGTGTAGTTGCGTGTACCGTCGTGGACATTTACAACGTGTGTAGGATGGTGTGGATGCGTGTACAGTGGTGGACATTTACAACGTGTGTAGGATTGTGTTCATGCGTGTACAGTGGTGGACATTTAAAACGTGTGTAGGAATGGGTCGATGCGTGTACAGTGGTTGACATTTACAGCGTGTGTAGGATTGGGTAGATTCATGTAAAATGGTGGGCATTTACAACTTGTGTAGGATTGTGTAGATGCGTGTACAGTAGTTAGCATTCAGAACGTGTTTAAGTGTGTGTGAATGTGTGTATAGTTGTGGACATTTACAACGTGTGTAGGATTGTGTAGATATGTGTACAGTGGTGGACATTTACAACGTGAGTGGGATTGTGTGGATGCGTGTACAGTGGTGGATATCAACAACGTGTGTAGGATTGTGTACATGCGTGTACAGTTGTGGACATTTACATCGTGTTTAGGATATGTTGATGCGTGTACAGAGGTGGACATTTACAACGTGTGTAGGATTGTGTAGATGCGTGTACAGTCGTGGACGTTTACAACGTGTGTGGGATTGTGTAGATGCGTGTACAGTCGTGGACATTTACAACGTGTGTAGGATTGTGTAGATGCGTGTACAGTGGTGAGCATTTACAACGTGTGTAGGATTGTGTAGATGCGTGTACAGTGGTGAGCATTTACAACGTGTGTAGGATTGTGTAGATGCGTGTACAGTGGTGGAAATTTACAACGCATGTAGGATTGTGTAGATGGATGTACAGTGGTAGACATTCACAACGTGTGTGGGATTGTGTGAATGAGTGTACAGCGGTGGACATTTACAACGTGTGTAGGATTGTGTGGATGAGTGTAAAGTGGTGGGCATTTACAATGTGTGTAGGATTGTGTCGAGGCGTGTTACAACGTGTGTAGGAGTGTGTGCATACGTGTACAGTGGGTGACATGTACAACGGCAGTTCAATTAAAGGCGACTAATAAGTTACATTGTTATCCATATTGGGTGGTGTCTTGTTGAGATAATACGCTCAACAATAAAACTCATATAAACGTAGCAGTTCCATTCATGATGAAGCTAGTAATTTATTGCTTTCTTGAAGCTGATGGGGATCAACACGATTGTATATAGTCAAACGTGGCGAAATATTGCCGTAATGTTTTTGTTATGTATAAAAGAGTAAACTAACGCGATTATTTTTGTAGTGGGCAATTCATTCTTTTGGTAAATTGAAGGAAAAGTTGAGTGCGATTTGTTCAGTTTTTGCGCGGGAATGTGTGTAGCAGCTTCATGTCGCAGTGAAAACATTTTGGATCAAACAGTTTTTTTCTTTCTAAACCAGTGCTTTTATAGAACACTTCGTAGAAGGTTCTAGATTCGACTGTCTTGGTGAGAACGCATTTGGTCAGTCAATCTATGTTCTATCATCTATCAAACAAGTGAATGCAACTTTAAATTTAGTAACATGTGGGATCAGAGGATTAATTTATTTTCTGTTTCGAAGACTTGAAAATAACATTTCATCATGATAATATAAATATTTTAGAAATTGTGATTCGCACTTATTTCCAAGTACTTATTTGTTTAAAAGTCGCAAATAACGAATTTAGAACTTCAGACACTACAAGGGTGTATTTTTGGTTCCGCCCGGACGGAACAAAGAAAAAAATATGATGTATAAAATACTTAAATTCTATGCAACAAACAAGATATATTCTCTCTAAATACATTAAAAATAATTGTGGGCCTGATATTCTTCAAATAAATAAAATAAATATCTCTTTTTGAAATGTATTTATTAAAAGTTCAAAGTAACTTTGCGAAGACGATCAAATATTTAAATATGTGTGAAATGTGATAACGTACGTACCCACATATAATCATTAGCGTATTATTATAACGGGGCAATGGATCAGCGTTCTCGTCGCGCCCCCCGTCAGTACCCAGGCTTGCCTGGGCAAACAAATAATCCAACCAGCAGACTAAATTCTAAGAGACGATGCCAGAGAGCCAAGTTGAAGAATCCTAGTCACAGTCCAAATACCTAAAGCAGAAAGCCTCAAGGGCACGTAGCTGTAGGGTCTGCCCTTTGCATACTACAACTAAATGCTGAAGGCATTTCTGCTGCCAAGCGAAGCCTCATCGAAGTCCTCGCCTCCCAACATTCTATTGATGTCATCTGCCTCCAAGAGATCCACATTGGCACAGAGGTTGCAGGGCGCTACACCATCAATGGCGTTGACCTCTTGTGCTACATACCCCATGCCAAACAACCTGCCCAGCAAGCTGTCTGGTGCAAAATGGGTTGCATAATTTTCCACGCTACGCACCTCTGCATTGTCCCTTGCCTACTCTGCAGCAGAATATTGTGCCCCTGTTTGGTCCAGGTCATCCCTCACACACGTTGTAGAAACCCAGCTCAATTCAACAATGAGAATCATAACCGGGACAGTCCGCTCAACACCACTACCCTGACTCCCCGTCCTATCAAACATTGTACCTCCACACATCCGGCGAATAGCATCCACTCAAAGGATGCTTCAAAAGGTTGAAGACTCCCCTCATCTACCAATCCACCAAGACATACTCAACCCATCCACTGCTCGACTTCCATCCAGACGCCCCATCTGGAAGAACATCCCACCAGCTGACTTCACCATCTAATCAGCCTGGAAAAAGGAATGGGCGTCCAAGGAAGTCCCTAATAAACACCTGATGTCCGACCCTAACCAACAAGTGCCTGGCACCTACCTCCCAAGGAGAGAGTGGTCAACCGTCAATAGATTCAGGAGTGGACATGGCCCGTGCTTGGCCAGCCTTCATAGATGGGGCAGCAGCCCATCCCCACTGTGAGCTTGTGGAGAGGAGCAGACAATGGAGCACATCATTGAAGTCTGCCCTCTCCAACGACTGAGAGGAGGATTAGCCACCCTTCCACGCAGCAGACAAGGAGGCTACTGCGTGGCTGAAAGACTTTGCATTCGCTAAATAAATAACGGGATATCGTGGAAATTACACGGTGTATTTCTTGATCTATTTGTATAATTAACTGTTAATAATATTAATATTCTTTTTGAAATAATAAATATTTTTCAGGATCAATGCTGTGAGGAAACAATTACCCTTCTGTAAGAAAAATTGTCATCGTCAGCTTAATAAATAAAACGAATATGCCTTCTTATTCATTTGTTTATTTAAAATTCTGGCAATCTAATTCTTTTTAAATCAATAAATATACTCTGCCTTTTTAGTGTCAAAAGAACTTCAGACACTACCAGGGTGTATTTTTGGTCCCGCCCGGTCGGAATAAAGACAAAATTGTGATGTATAAAATACCTAAATGTTATGCAACAAACAAGATATATTTTCTCTAAATACATTAAACATAATTGGTAGCCTGATATTCTTCAAATAAATAAAATAAATATCTCTTTTTGAAATGTATTTATTCAAAATTTCAAACTAACTTTGCGAAGACGATTTAATATTAAAATGTGTGTGAAATGTGATGACGTACGTACAAACATACAATGCATTAGCGTATTATGATAACAGGATATCGTAGAAATACACGGTTTGTTTATTGATCTATCTGTATAATTAACTGTTAATAATATTAATATTCCTTTTGAAATAATGAATGTCTGGCAGGGTCAATGCTGTTAAGAAGTAATGACTCTTCCGTAAGAATAATTGTCATTGTCAGCTTAATAAATAAAACGAATATGCATTCTAATTCATTTATAGGTCCACCGATTTATAAAATCGGTGGACCTATGTTTTTAGGCATTTTCGTACGTCCGTCCGTCCGTCCGTCCGTCCATCCGGGTTTTTCTCCGCAACCATCCATTCAATTTCTCTGAAATTTTGCATGAAGTTGTAACTTTTGTCAGGTTAGAAAGTGACATTCTCCGATTTTTGAAAATAAATCTTGTTAGCCCCTCAGGAGGTTAAAAGGCTCCAAAATGGCAAAAAATGACAGTTTTTGCCCCATAACTTTTCATCTATCTATTCAATTTCTCTGAAACTTGGCCAAAATGTGGAGGCAATTTTCCTAATAGAAAATACGTATCGCTGACCTTGGAAAAAATCTGGTTCGCGCCCCCAAGGGGGTCAAAAACCCCCAAAATGGCAAAAAATGACCCTTTTCTCCCATAACGTTTGATCCATCCATTCAATTTTTCTGAAATTTTACCAAAATGTAGAGGCGATTGTTCTGGATATGAAATGACCATCCTTGACCTCAGAAAAGTTCGGGTTCGCGCCCCCAGGGGGTACAATGTGGGTAAATAATGCCCCAAATTGCCCAAGTTTATTGCATTTTATACTCGCCACATCGAGTCACGTACAGAGGGGGGCCACGCATGCGCGGCTTGTTTATTTAAAATTCTGGCAAACTAATTCTTGTAAAAACAATAAATATTCTCTGCCTTTTTAGTGTCAACCAAAATTCTTCAAATCATTAAAACGAATCTCACTTTTCGAAGTGTATTTATTTAATAGACAACATAATTTGATTTTGGAACTGCTCATTTTTAAAATGCGTAAAGTCGGAATTGTTTACCTTAGAAACATCAAATTAATTATCAACCACGATCTTTGGTGATCGGGCGATCTCATATTTTTTAAGTGTGTGTGAAAAGTGATAAGGTACGTTCGAACATGAAATGCCTTAGCGTATTTATATATATATAACAAACAATATTGAAACTATTATTCCAAAGGAAGGTGTTGACATGTTCATGAAAAAAAAACACAACTTATCTGGTTGTAGTTCTTATTTAAAGAACTTGTTTTAAAACTGACTGACAGGTCACGTGTTTGTAATTACAGTATATTCCGGATATGGGATCAAGGCTATCGCTGTCTGAATGTAAGAAGGGGAGATAACTTATCTCTGTATTTACATCGGACTAAGGGCGGCTCTGATGTCGGCGAATTTGGTCGTTACAGAAATTCAAACGAAATACGGGAAGAAAAGACAGTTGTTCCGTTTCTATATCATTGTACGTTTTAAGAGAATTAAATGATTATTTTGATGAATCTGTCATGCGATTAATGGATTCAGTAGTTCCAGTGAAAACATTATCCATTATCCCGACTTATCAGCTTACATAGAAGGCAGCTTCAAAAGGGCCGACAAGAAATGTCCTCACCCCAAACAAGATCATAAATCTGCCGGATCGTAACAACCAATCATGCAAAAGATCCCTTTCCACAGCGTTCAGACATAAAAATTGCCTATTTACCTAATTAGTATCCGTAAGCTGTCTAACCTACAATGCACATACATACATTCACATAACCCTCTCCACAGACACACACACACACACACACACACATATATATATATATATATATATAAATATATATATATATATATATGCATATGCTGAGAGTAGTTTACACGACTCGAACCTTTTTCTCTTCTTTTCGTAAGGATGTTTTGCCAGCCATTCAAAATACTTCTGTTGCTAATAAATTCATGTGTCAGTGTGGAGCTGACTACGTTGGCAAGACATCACAAAGATTAGTAATTAGAATTTCCTAACACATACCACGTGATATTCGCCTACACAAGGTTTCGAGATCATCCGGGAACTTTCAGGCACAGGAATCAGCAATCCGTAATCACCTGGTTAATACAAATAGTTGTTCTGACAAGTATTCCGATGGGTGGGTTTCTGTTTTACACAGTGCCAGGTCGAACTACCATCTCAATATTATTGAGGCGTTAGTTATTAACAATTCTCGATCTAGCATGTGTAGACAAAATATTTTTACGCATCAGTTGGAGATCTTTAATGATTCAAAGCCACCATAACGTTGAGAGATTAACTTTCTTTTTTTCTCCTCTCAATCGTTTTCTCCAACTGTAACAATTTTCCCCTCATATCTCATTCTATTGTCTTAGTTTTT